>JAJOZX010013239.1:10000-92470 GCA_023014485.1 Bathynomus jamesi | reverse complement strand
TGGTCTTTTTCCACTTCGACTGTCCCCTCCACCTTTTCTTTTTCCTCTGTCTTTCCTCTCACTTTTTCTTTGTTTTTCCACTGAGATATGCCCTTTTAAATAGAGGCGAATCGGTTCTTCCTGAACTTAAAAAAAAAATATATATATAATATATATATTATATATATAACACTGAAAAGAGCAAACATTGTCCCTATATATAAAGGAGGGGACAGATCTCGAGCAAAGAACTACAGACTAGTGTCATTGACGTCCCACCTCACCAAAGTATTTGAAAGAATAGTTAGAGAAAATTTATGATTTCTTGGAGACACTGGAAAGATTCAACGAAAATCAGCACGGATTCCGATCAGGTAGATCATGCCTATCACAACTAATAAAACACTACAACAATATCCTAGATCCACTGGAAGGCAATGAAAACTACGATGTCATATACACAGGTTTTGCTAAAGCTTTCGACAAATGTGATCACAGTATAATAGCACATAAAAAGAAATATATGGGAATAACAGGCAAAGTCAGAGAACGTTTACAGGTCGTCAAAATTCAAGGTATATCATCATCAGAATCGGAAGTACGCAGCTCAGTACTACAAGGTACAGTACTGACCCCACTCCTGTTCATTATCATATTATCATGCTAACAGACATAGACAGCGGAGTAAACAGCAACAGTATAGTAACATCCTTTGCAGACGATACAAAAATCAGCAGAAAAATCAGCGATGTAAATGAAGTGGAGGCCTTGCAGAGGGACATGAGCAAAATATACAAATGGTCAGAAGACAACATGTCATTTAAAACAGATAAATTTCAGCTCTTGAGATATGGTAGAAAAGAGGAACTTGAACAGACTGCATATTATGCTGCAGATAGACAGGAAATTCAGCGAAGCACGAAAGCGATCGATCTGGGGATAATAATGACAGATAATCCGAAATTCAAAACACAAAATCAGATAGTGATAAATAAAGCAAAAAGAGTCGCGGGACAGGTACTAAGAACGTTCAAAAGAAGGGACAGGAGAGTAATGGTTCCCCTGCTAAAAACACTGATTATACCAAAATTGAACACTGCTCAGTTTTGACGTCCCCATAAAAAAAGGAAGAAACTAATAAACTAGAAGAAACGCAAAGACATTTCACAGCCAAGATTGATGGCTGCAAAGAACTCAACTACTGGGAAAGACTACGCAAAAAACCTAAAACTAAACCCAATTACCATTCAAATAACACTGGAAAATAGGAAAGGCAGAATGTGTAGTGTTCCCAAATTAAAGGCCCGACACGGGACCTCCTCAACACTGAAGGAAAATAGCTTGGTTGTCAGAGGGCCAAGACTTTTCAACCAGCTTCCAAAGGACTTCAGAAACGTTATAGGGGTCAAAGTTGAAGTCTTCAAGAGAAGACTAGATGCCTGGCTCAGGACGGTACCAGATGAGCCGGGTGTACCTGGCTATGTACGGTGGAGAGCGCAAGAAAGCAACTCGCTCCTCTACCAAGCCAGACCTAGAGGCAGGGCCATCAGCTTGACCTCCATGTGAAGAGAGACCAACACACACACACACACACACACACACATATATATATATATATATATATATAATATATATATATATATATATAATATATATATATTTATTATTTTTTTGTACTAAACTTTTATTTTATTAATTAAACGAAAATTAGTAAAACAAAATGAATTAGAACTGAAAATAATAGTTAAAAAGAGAAGCCTACGGTGAAAGAGGAGGTACACCTAAGTCTTTCACTTTTTATTAGTAGATGTACGTGTTCCAAATGTATCAGGTCATCCCATAAGTAATGTCGTTTTTTACGATAGATTAAGTTTAAACTAGTCCTACTCGGTTTAAGCATAAATTTTCCCAAGGTTATATCTAAGAGGAGATCTATCGTGTTTCGCTACATACTTTACAGACCTTGATCAGTGAAGAAGTGTTTTTTGCTTTATGTGAACCCCTCATAAACATGGCGGTATCAGAAGAGCATATCAGGCATATAATGCTTTACGAGTTCAAAAAAGGGAATAGTGCTACTGAAGCAACGCGAAACATTCAGGAAGTTTATGGCAACGATATTCTGCGTGTGAGGAAATGTCAAAGATGGTTTAAAAAGTTTAGGAATGGTGACTGCTGTTTGACAGATGCAGCACGCTCTGGACGCCCTGCTGAGTTTGATGACTACCTGCTGTTAGCCACACTTGAAGAAAACTGTTCAACAACTGTCGAAGAATTGGCTCAGAAACTCAATTCATCCCCGTCCACCATCCATCGACATTTGCAACAATTCTGGAAAGTGCCTAAGTTAGGAAAATGGATGCCACATGAATTGTCGGTCGACAATCTGAGGGTGCGGGTAAACATTAGCACAGCTCTTCATTCCCGTGAACTCCAAGATCCGTTTTTGCACCGTTTGGTGACTGGTGATGAAAAGTGGATACTGTACCAGAATGTTAAGCGCCGTCGACAGTGGGTTTGTGCCGGAGAACCAGC
Source organism: Bathynomus jamesi (assembly GCA_023014485.1). NCBI lineage: Eukaryota > Metazoa > Arthropoda > Malacostraca > Isopoda > Cirolanidae > Bathynomus > Bathynomus jamesi. Next base: position 89,956 of record JAJOZX010013239.1, on the reverse strand, counting down.
GACACCACAGCCAAAACCAAATCTTCACCCTCCGAAGGTGTTGCTTAGTGTTTGGTGAGAGAAAGGTGGTGTAATACTCTTTGAAACCTTACCACACAATCAAACAATCACCGCTCAAGTCTACTGTCAACAACTGGATCGACTGAACACTGCACTAAAAAAAAAGAGACCACCTTTGGTTAATCGGAAAGGAATCGTGTTCCACCACGACAACGCACGTCCTCATACCGCTCGGATCACTTCCGCAAAAATTGAGGAGCTTGGGTGGGAAAAACTTCCACATCCTCCATATTCTTCAGACCTTGCGCCTTCAGATTATCATCTCTTCAGGAGTCTGCAAAACTATCTTGACGAGAAACAGTATACTTCTTTAGATGACCCGCACACCAGTCTTTGTACGTGTTTTGCCTCAAACCCGCCTGAATTTTATAAACATGGCATTGAAAAGCTCGTAGGACGTTGGCAGAGTGTCATTGATTCCGATGGAAAATATATACTAGATTAAAAAGTTTCAGTTCAGTTTTTTTTTGTCCTTCAAATTCCGATCTAAAAAACGACATTACTTATGGGATGACCTGATAGTTTTGTGAATTAAATTGTTTAGAATTAGTTTTAAGTGTCTCTCCCTCCTGCGATATATATAATGTAAGAACATGTCTCACGTTCGCTTTTCTCCCGTCATTACACTTGTTTTAATTATATAAATCAGTTAAATAGTTAAAGCTGTCGTGATTTCAAAATTCCTCCTTTTCATTCAAAATGTCGGCAAGCTCGGCATGCGTTTCGAGTCTCGGTCACACTACAAATACTGTTAAATAAAATTCAGTCACTCATCGTAAAGCAGTAGAAATGAGTACGAGGAACGTAAATTAAATAACTACAGCTTTACGTGGGATCCGAACCACGGGTCACTACAACATCTAGATACAGGAAAGCCACCCATTCAACTATGGTAATGTCCAAACCCAAGGTCACTAACTTTGTTAATGTATATGGAAGCAGTGGCCACGACATAGCCCTAAATAAAAGTGAAAGTGAAAAGAGGTTCTCGTATCAACAGTTTACCGTGAAATGACGTATATAAATTCCTACAAGAAAAAGTAAACAGAGATGGGCACAAAATACTTTAAATGTAATTAAATACTAAATACATTATTTCATTAAAAAAATACTAAATACATTACATCAAAAATGTATTTAAATACATTTCAAATACATTTTTAAATATTTATCCAACTACGTACTACTATATTATGCCAGAATTTTTTCTAAAACCAATCTCTTGGTAACATTAGTTTATTGATATTATCATCTATTAGACTTTATAAACATATATGCATAACTCACAAGTAGGGCAATTTTTTATTGACCTAAAAGCAAAAACAAAATTGACTTTATTGACCTAATAAATATGTACCATTAAATCGTCTAATTTGACTTATTGTAAAGCAATTTTCGTGATTACAAACTATTAGTTGTGTAATTTTAGTGATAAATTGTATAATCTATTTATAGATTGATACATAAAACTAATATATTATATCAGGTCATCCCATAAGTAATGTCGTTTTTTACGATAGATTAAACTTAATCTAGTCCTACTCGGTTTAAGCATAAATTTTCCAAAGGTTATATCTAAGAGGAGATCTATCGTGTTTCGCTACATACTTCACAGACTTTGACCAGTGAAGACGTATGTTTTGCTTTATGTGAACCCCTCATAAACATGGCGGTATCAGAAGAGCATATCAGGCATATAACGCTTTACGAGTTCAAAAAAGGGAATAGTGCTACTGAAGCAACTCGAAACATTCAGGAAGTTTATGGCAACGATATTCTGCGTGTGAGGAAATGTCAAAGATGGTTTCAAAAGTTCAGGAATGGTGACTGCTGTTTGACAGATGCAGCACGCTCTGGATGCCCTGCTGAGTTTGATGATGACCTGCTGTTAGCCGCACTTGAAGACTGTTCAACAACTGTCGAAGAATTGGCTCAGAAACTCAATTCATCCCCGTCCACCATCCATCGACATTTGCAACAACTCGGGAAAGCGCCTAAGTTAGGAAAATGGGTGCCACATGAATTGTCAGTCGACAATCTGAGGATGCGGGTAAACATTAGCACAGCTCTTCATTCCTGTGAACTCCAAGATCCGTTTTTGCACTGTTTAGTGACTGGTGATGAAAAGTGGATACTGTACCAGAATGTTAAGCGCCGTCAACAGTGGGTTTGTGCCGGAGAACCAGCGACACCACAGCCAAAACCAAATCTTCACCCTCCGAAGGTGTTGCTTAGTGTTTGGTGGGATAAAGGTGGTGTAATACACTATGAAACCTTACCACATAACCAAACAATCACCGCTCAGGTCTACTGTCAACAACTGGTTCGATTGAACACTGCACTAAAAGAAGAGAGACCTTCTTTGGTTAATCGGAAAGGAATCGTGTTCCACCACCACAACGCACGTCCTCATACCGCTCGGATCACTTCTGCAAAAATTGAGGAGCTTGGGTGGGAAAAACTTCCACATCCTCCATATTCTTCAGACCTTGCGCCTTCAGATTATCATCTCTTCAGGAGTCTGCAAAACTATCTTGACGAGAAACAGTATACTTCTTTAGATGACCTGCACACCAGTCTTTGTACGTTTTTTGCCTCAAAACCGCCTGAATTTTATAAACATGGCATTGAAAAGCTTGTAGGACATTGGCAGAGTGTCATTGATTCCGATGGAAAATATATACTAGATTAAAAAGTTTTTTTTTTTTTTGTCCTTCAAATTCTGATCCAAAAAACGACATTACTTATGGGATGACCTGATACAACACTCCACATGCAGTCAGTTAACATCCTTAAATACAATTATTCCACATCTGCATTATACAACACCGCAATATAGTTTTTAACATTTTAAGATTTGAAGTTTCTGTCTTTGGCTAGGAGTTTTCGAAGAATCGAAAAACTTCTTTCGACTGATGCTGAGGTAGGTTGACAGTTTTTTAGTAGAACGTATAATGATAGAGATATAGCATTCCTGGTCATCAAAATTATATCCTTGATATCATTTGTTTGCAAACGCTTTTTTATATAATTTTTTATATTAACGTAATCTTCTCCAAAATATATAGTATCGACCCCTTCGTATGTTTCTTTGGTAGTAAAATCTGTGCTCTCCATTTTTTCTAAGAGAGAACATAATGAAGACTACTGTTCTTGCAACTGTAAGAGCTGAAAACCTAACCAATCTGATTTGATACCAGCTTTCGCTCTTTTAACGAGGATCCCGTTGCCCTCGAATCCTTCCACAATCTGTCTTACTTTTGGAAGATGCCTTGCGTAATAAAACGCTGCATTCAACCAAATGGCCCATCTAGTAACGATTGGATCAGGTGGCTTAGATGATTAGAAAGATTTTGTATTTTGTTTCAGTGCGCAAATTGTTATCTGACAGTTGAGGCTAAGAAATGTATTTGCGAAATGTATTTAAAAATATCTATTTTCAAGAACAAATACTCTTTCAAAGTATTTAAAATATATATATATATAATATATATATATATACCTTCAACTGCAAAGAACACGCAGTATAAAAACGTAAAAAACGACGCTTGTATAGGAGATATTCCGCGCAAGACGAGAGAGAGAGAACGGAACAAATGAAAAAATGAGGTAATGGTATCGCGTCTGACCGGCAATCGGAAGATCCCGGGTTCGTTTCCCAGGTGGTTACCTCATTTTTTCATTTGTTCCGTTCTCTCTCTCTCGTCTTGCGCGGAATATCTCCTATACAAGCGTCGTTTCTTTACGATATATATATATATATTTTTTTTTTTTTTTTTTTTTTTTTAAGTTCAGGAAGAACCGATTCGCCTCTATTTAAAAGGGCATATCTCAGCGGAAAAACAAAGAAAAAGGGAGAGGAAAGACAGAGGAAAAAGAAAGGGTGGAGGGGACAGTCGAAGTGGAAAAAGACCAAGGATGACAAGGACTGCAGGGTCGAGCCCCATCATCCTTGGGTGCTAGGGCCGGGAGGGCGCACGTGAAACCTCCAGGAACAAGCACGTACAAACGAGCACAAAGAGCACTCAAGAGCACGAGCTTAGAAACCCCTTGCGGGATATATATATAATATATATATATATATATATATATTATATATATATATATATATATTATATATATATATATTTAAATACTGCCCATCTCTGAAAGTAAACAATTCACGAAATGAATAACTTGAGAGTATTTAGAACTAGTGACATGACGCACTACTCAACACTAAATAATGTCCTGTGAATGAACTTACTTTGCTCAGAGCATTTTCAATCGTTGATAGAGAATGTTTTATTGCTTCTTCCTCTTTCGTCTCTTCCAAATTCAGAAGTTCCCAAGCGGTTAACAGTTCTACAAAATCAGAAGACCTCTTATGCTGCAATCACTCAAAGAATCCTTAACCTTTAACTAGACCAGTGGTCGGCAACCTCTGACCCGCGGGTCAACTGTAGTATATAATATACGTGGTATATAAAATAATAAATATTATTACATGAAGCGTGTTTTATATTTTAAAATGTCCCGAAAATAGTGTATTTTGATTTAAAATTTGAACACTGACCCATTATCAAATTACCAATAAATCAAACTGACCCAGTTTTAAAAAAGGTTACCTACCACTGAACTAGACTAACCAACCGTCCGGGAAGTGAACTGGTTTTCCTGCGTCCTGAAAATTATCCTCAAACTGAAATGCTCCATCAAAATTTTAAAAGACAAAATATGATAAATGTTGAGCGTTGGATGTTGAACCTTCTCTGAACTTATGAACTGTTGAGTGCAGGGAACACTACAATGTTCAGGGATTAACCATTGTCAAGGGCGTACAGTTGACCTAACCGGGCATTCAATAACTTTGCGTGGGTTTAACGAAAATATCACGACTTAACCTTACATGAAATCCCTGAACATTTTAGGGAGTTCAAGAAATCCCTAGTTACACAGATTCCCTGTAATTGCGATAAATGAATCGTGGCTTAGCACTGAAACACGTGACTTTGTAGGGGAGTATCAAATTAGAGGTTATAGACTTTTTGTGAAAAACAGAATAGGTAGGTGAGGAGGCGGTGTTATGTTGTATATGAAAGATAATATTGCGAACGTTATAGAAGTAAAGCACTCAATTCCAGAACCAATAGATTCGACTATAGCAGAACTTAAATTCAACGATTTCAAACTTATTCTTGCAGTTATATATAGGCCCCCTAATCAAACAGCTGATACGGACGAAGCGTTATATCGTGAACTAAAGAGAATAATAGGTAGTGAGCAGGCTTTAGTTATGGGTGACTTTAATTGCGCCAACGTGAATTACAATACAATGCAGGGAGACGCGAAAGGCAATCGTTTAGTTAATTTTCTCGAGGATAGCTTTCTTATTCAAAAGGTTGGGGAACCTACGAGGTTGGACAGTATTTTAGATTTAGTAATAACTACGGATGATAGGCTAATTACTGATCTTCAAGTAATAGAACCGTTAAGTAATAGAACCGTTAAGCAATAGCGATCACAATATGGTAGAGTTTGTCCTCTCAGTAAGTCACTCGAAACCAGCTAACTCGACGAAAATTCCTAACTTCCAGCACGCAGACTTTTGTAAATTTCGAAATAAATTGTCACACGTCAATTGGGAAAACGTAATGGGGAACTCCAACGCAAAACTAATGTGGGAATCGTTTGAAACAGTATTTAGGACTATAAATGAGGAATGTGTACCGTACAAAATTAAGCGTGCGAAAGTAAGCAAGAAGCCCCTGTGGTTTACTTCTAGAGTAGGAGACATTATAAAGAGTAGAGATAGGGCTTATAGGCTACATAAGTGCGATAAAGACAATTTGTGGTTACGAAACAACTACATATCTCTAAGGCGTGAAGCGAAATGTGTAATAAAAAAGTCCAAGCGCGAATATGAAATCTCCATAGCTCGTAACGGTAAAGAAAACCCCAAGAGATTCTTTCAATACGTCAACAATAGAAATCCAGTGAAAAGTATCTTGGGGCCGTTGAAAAATGTTAACGGAGATCTAGTTTCTGAAAACAAGGAAATGGCTACCTTGCTAAACAAATTTTTTACGTCAGTTTTTACTATAGAAGATGTAACGAATATCCCTACGGTCATAGACATAATACCCTTTGATAATGGTAATATTTTGGATAATATTGTGGTTAGTGAAGGGAAGGTAATGCGCTATATTGATAAAATGAAAATGCATAAATCACCGGAGCCGGATTCCATATATCCCATACAACTAAAAGAATTAAAAGATAGCATTGTTGTGCCGCTAACAAAGATTTTTAATGCGTCTATTTCTGAGGGGTGCGTACCAGATAATTTCAAGTTAGCAAACGTAACACCTATCTTTAAGAAAGGCAATAAAGGTGCGGCGTCAGTTTAACGTCTGTTGTAGGTAAGCTACTGGAATCAATAATTAGGGATCGTATAGTCCAACACTTAGAATTGCATAAATTAGTTAGAAATACGCAGCACGGTTTTAGGCGAAACAAATCTTGCTTAACTAATCTTTTAGAATTTTTTCAAAGCGTGGTGGTTGACGTTTACGATAGTCATCGGGCGGGTGATATGTATTTAGATTTTCAAAAAGCGTTTGACACTGTACCGCACAAAAGACTCATTGAGAAACTAAGGCTCATGGAATCAGGGGTGTAGTAATAAATTGGATAGAAGAGTGGTTGCGAGGTAGGAAACAGAGGGTGGTCACTGATGGAGTGGAGTCGTCTTGGGCTAATGTAGCAAGTGGCGTTCCTCAGGGTTCTGTATTGGGCCCCTTGCTTTTTCTTATATATATTAACGATTTAAATGTCGGCCTAGTCAGTACAGTTTCAAAGTTTGCGGATGACACGAAGCTGGGTGGTAGGGCGATTAATGACGAAGATAGAGGTAAAATCCAGAATGATCTGAATAAAATCGTTGATTGGTCAGTCACATGGCAAATGAGATTTAACGTCGATAAGTGCAAAATTTTACATATAGGTTCGCGTAATGGTAATTTTGTGTATAGTTTGTCAGGGAAAGAGTTGATAAGCGTACATCAGGTAAAAGATTTAGGAGTTATAGTCACTGGTGATTTAAAAGTAGCGAAACAAAGTACAGCAGCGGTCAATAAAGCGAACAAAGTGTTAGGTTTTATAGCTCGGAATTTTGAGTACAAATCGCTCGATATTATAGTTCCTCTTTATAAATCATTAGTTAGACCCCATTTGGAGTACGCGATCCAATTTTGGAATCCGCATATGCGCAAAGATATAGACAAAATCAAGAGTTCAAAGACGAGCAACTAAGATGATTCCGTCGCTTAGGTCAAAGTCGTACGAGGATAGGCTTAGAGAGTTAAAATTGACTAACTACACTCGAGACTAGGAGGCTAAGGGGTGATCTAATCCAGGTTTTCAAAATTATGAATGGGTTCGATAACGTAGACAGAGATAGCTTTTTCGAAATATCTCAATATAATAGGACTAGAAATAACGGGTGTAAGTTGACAAGTAGAAGGTTCGAGACACCAGTTCCCAAAAACTTTTTTACACACAGAATACTAAATAGCTGGAATAGTTTGCAGGTAGAAATAATTAGTAGCACGTCTATAAACATGTTTAAAAATCGATTAGACGCATATGTTGATAGATTGGGTATAGTTTAAGGTAGTTAAATTAAGGGTTGGATAAGATAGCTTTTGATTCTCTTTTCATTAAAGATCACAATAACCAGACTAGAGGTCATAGTATGAAATTAGTTAAGCCAAGATGTAGAACAAATTTAAGAAAACATAGTTTTACAAGTGTTGTGGGATATAGGGAGGCAACATCTTGGGTTAGGGGATACTCTCTGTCCTTACACACCTCATTTAAAGAGATTCCTCTGCCAAGCAGTGCCCCCCATAGTCCTGTGAAGTATTGAAAAACTCATGATCTTCACTTGCCCCACAAACACCTTTGAAATGGGAGACCCAAAATGGGTGCACACACATTTCTACATTACTGTACAGTCTTTACAGCCACACCTACACTTTTCCTCCTAAGTATATATATTGTAATGTATAAGGTTGTAAATTGTGACTTGGTCCGCAATTGATATGGACCGTGACTTATTTTTGGTTGGCAAGGTACTGGTATTGATGGATACCATCATGAAATTGACTGGATTCTTTGGATCTGATATATTTGCATGTCGGTTATAAATAGATATAGAATAACATATTTGCGGATAGTAGTATATATGACTCGATCCTCTGGATCCAGAGATTCTATCTTTAGCTTTAAATTGATAATTAATTAGTTTTAAATTGATAATTATTTAGTTTTGTAAAAATTGGTATTGGTCGTTGCCAGAGCTGGGCAGTATTTAAAAACATTTGTATTTAAAAACATATTTAAATACATTTGTGTATTTAGAACTATTTATAAATACATTGTTTTTCATGTATTTAAATATAGTATTTAAATACTTTAATGAGTATTTAAATACTCAAAATATAAAAATGTAAATACTTTTACTGGTTTAATACACGTTCTGTACTAGCACAGTACAACGCGTCGACAGTGTAGTACAGCATGGTTCATGTTTCAATGTGTCAGTTCAATCAGTTGTGTGCCACTCTTAGTCGAAAGCGGTTGATTTCTTTATCGTGTGCGTGTCATGACTTCAACAAGCAAATTTGTATGTATTTAAAATGTATTTACAAATGTATTTAAATACAATTGATGTATTTTGTATTTAGTATCTAAATACATTCGTAAAATGTATTTAGTATTTAAATACATTTCTCCCATGTATTTAGTATTTAAATATATTCAATGTATTTATTGCCCAGCTCTGGTCGTTGCCAATGTACAGGCAGTTTTTACATAGTGGAGCCACCTCGATGGGCCGAAGTGGCGCCTAGTGTGCCCACTATAAAAATTTCTTATGTTCTTGTGGTTCGGAACCCACATAAAATTGTAGGTCCCCTCCGCCACCACGGAGGACATGCACAATACACAATTACGAACACAGTTAGGTAAACCAGCCATGAGTGGATCCTAGGGTCTTTGTTGGTCTGAAACATTATAACATTATTATAACAATTTCACAATTAAACACTGTGAAATGAATCAATGATGCAAACCCACAAGGAAAAAGAAAAATGATTCCAAGGGCTTTCGTGTATTCAGAAGTACACCTCGTCAGGGATTCCCTGACGAGGTGTACGTCTGAATACACGAAAGAAGGCCTTGGAATCATTTTTCTTTTTCCTTGTGGTTTGTGTATATATATTTATATATATATATGGGATAGAACCAGGGCTGTGGAGTCGGTGATAAAATTTGCCGACTCCAACTCCGACTCCAAAAATTTTAACATTCCGACTCCTACTCCAGAAATCTGACTTGTATAATTACGACTCCGACTCCGTTGGAATGTTAAGGCCAAATTGATTACGATTAGCTTTATTAGGCCAATGGAGATTCATAAACAAGGCATTTCGTCACCACCACATGACTCATCAGGTTACTTAGTGGCTGTAACTATGCCTTAATGGCTTTTTTTCTCTTGATTCAAAAATTACAATAAATCCCAAAATACAAACTGATTGAAACTTAAACAAAATAAGATTATTATTGGTTTAGCAAATTAATAAGATGTTTTTGTATTATTATAAACATCCGTAACAAAATGTACTAACCTAAACTGAATTTGTTCTTAAAAAAAGGATCGCTTCCATTAAATCTTCTTTCAGTGATGCTTATCAAAATTATCAAATTGAAATCTAAAAATCTGAAAAAGATTTAGGGTTGCTAGTACAAAATTTTTAAATTTCCTTATTATTAATTATGTTAATTAATTAATTATAAGCAACTATATTTATATATTATTTATATTTATATATTTATATGTTATATATTATATATTATTTATATTTTATATTAAAACTAAGTTAAATCTATTTTATTCATAAAATTGAGCTAGGCCTAGGCCTAGGCTGCTATGGTTATAATTGAAGGATTTGCACCGACTCCGACTCCATCCAACTATGCACTTCCGACTCCGACTCCACTCAAAATTGACCGACTCCACGACTCCGACTCCACAGCCCTGGATAGAACTCAGAATGGTCTTCTGAGGTTTTTTATGATACATACAGACCGTGCATGGAACAAGGAACTCTTCTGGGAAAATTAAATCCACTATAGTCCGAATAAGCAATGGTAAATGACAAACACTATAGTTTTTCTTTTTCATGATGTTAGCCCGACGTGGACAACGGGTCACTCGCAAAGAGGCCTCAAAAATATAGCTTCCCTCCAGCTTTGGTACAGGATCTAGACCCTAGATCAGGTTTTCTTAACCTTTTTAGGCTGCGATCCAAATTCTGGTCTCGGGGCTAGCTCGGCGACCAATGTCTTCAAACAGTTCACTCGTAATAGATAATAAAATAAATATAATTAATGGTAAAATGATTAGGGGTAACATAAATAAATGATAAATGACAATTTAATAACCCAAGTTTGGGTTGCGACCCAAATGTTAAGAACCCCTGCCCTAGATCTTGTCCCAAAGCTGGGTCCTATCTGCTTTGCATATAGCTGGTGAGGGAAGATATATTTTTGGGGCCTCTTTGCGAGTGACCCGTTCCCCACGTCAAGCTAACATCATAAAAAGAAAAACTATAGTGTTTGTTATTTACCATTACTTATTCGGACTATAGTGGATTTAATTTTCCCAGAAGAGTTCCTTGTTCCATGCACGGTCTGTGTGTATCACTCATATTATATATATAAACGACAATCGATAAACTTGTACAGACCAAATATTATGTAAATATATTGTTTAGTTTGTCTGACACCCTTCACAAGATGCTCGCATTTCAATTTGGAGCAAGTATTTGAAAAATGAGCAAGTATTTGAAAAATGTAAAAGGAAAGAATAATTAAAAATAGACATACATGATTTAAAAACGTGATTTAGTTATCTGTTTGCCTACCTTGAGAGGTGGAATGAAGTTTAGTTACTCTTTCAAAAAGGAGGTTTAAGATCTTCCTGACGGCGCAAGCAGTTAAAGCAGTCCGACCCTCGCCTTCATGTTGATTACAAAAAATTACTTGTGAATTTATCATCATAATAAAATTAGCTCCAACTGATTTATACCAATCGTTCTACGCAAATAGTGTGTGTGTGTGTGTGTGTGTGTGTGTGTGTGTGTGTGTGTGTGTGACCTTTAGCTATAGCATTTGCACCAAAATATTTTCGTTTTATCATACAGGGTGTCCCAGAATTAACTATCTATTTCAATGAAATCGGGCAAATTTTTTAAAAACACTTTTATTTATGTTTATCATGTTTAATATGGGTTAAAAATGTATAAATTTCTAAATTTTTTTCATAATTTTATTTTCATAATTTTTTCATTATTTGGTCCAATGAAAGACCGTCTGAAGTCATAGAATGGCAAAGAGACTCTCCAAAAGTTAACGTGTGGCTTGGAATGACCAAATCCAAAATTTATGGCCCATTCTTCTTTGCGGGAGCAACTGTAACAGGTACCGTCTACCTTGATATGCTTCAGCAGTTTCTCGAACCACAGCTTCTTGATGATGGCATTCTTGATAATGTTGTGTTTCAACAAGATGGAGCACCATAAATTTTGGATTTGGTCATTCCAAGCCACATGTTAACTTTTGGAGAGTCTCTTTGCCATTCTATGACTTCAGACGGTCTTTCATTGGACCAGATAATGAAAAAATTATGAAAATAAAATTATGAAAAAAATTTAGAAATTTATACATTTTTAACACATTAAACATGGTAAACATAAATAAAAGTGTGTTTTTAAAAAATTTGTCCGATTTCATTGAAATAGATAGTTAATTCTGGGACACCCTGTATATAGTTTTGTTTGTATGAAATGAAAGAGAGAGCCTTTTACGTCTGCATGAGGTTATGTTAGGTTAGGTGAACTCGCAGGTTGATTTATAGTAATAGAGCTTAAAAGAATTAACGCAATCGAAAGGTACGTTCTGACGCAAATAAAACTATATGAAACGAATATATTTTGACGCAAACGCTATTAGCAGAGACCAGACACTAAATATACAAATGTTTACGTCTTAAAAGCTATGCTACGAGGACCTCATTTACTGTATTTTTGGATAAAAATACCTTTTTAAACTAGGTGTATAACTGAGCAGAAAACAAGGCAAAAAGCACTTTTAGTAATAAGAATTTCTAATAAGAAACCAGAAAGAATAATTTACAGCAACTAGGTTCTTGCATTCAATTATCGAGTCTTAACCTAAATAATCAGTAACAAAAAACGGTCCAAGTTATTTCCATACGCACTGTAAGCGGCCAACGATGCGAGGTATGGATTGATCGCCGCCCAGCATGATACGAGTCGGCCAACCGTACTTCTCCATGGAGCATCTAACTGACCCTCTTGGAAGCACAACCACCTAACAAGAATTATCGTTTCAGCTTTTCATAAATTTCAGTTGCGGCTAATCTTCATTCAACAGTCGTATACAGAGATTTGACAAAAGTAAATAGATACCTTCGGTTTTCCGTTTTTTATTTGATAATAAAAGTCAATAAATACTAAAATTTATTAAATCACTATATTTAGAATCGTGTTGTTTTCACGTTTGTATTGATGAGCTAAATTGCCATTTGTTTTTTACGACAATCATCGCGGTCTCTATTTACTTTTGTCAAACAAAAAGCACGCAACTTTGTTACATTTTATCCTTCATAAAATCCGATTTACTAACTGATAAATAAATATAACTCGGGTTAATACCATACTTAAAATTACTCATTAAGATTCGAAATAAGGCAATATTTTACTAATGTGATAATATCTAATTGAAAGACTAGCAAATAAAAATGTTAAAAGCTGAATTACGCATTAACAATATTACATTCCTATTATTTGCGTAAATTTTGCACGCAGTTACTTTTTTTCTCACTCATTTTGATATTGCTGCTAACGAGTCACGGGCATGACTTTTTTTCAAGTACTTTAAAATAGAGCATAGCCTCGTTTACATTTTTTTACGTTCTATTCAATTATTTTTATATAAATTCTTCCCAGACAATTTCGAATGACTTCACGCAACGTATTTAAATTTTTTACGCAAAATACTGTACGAATGTACGGCATTAATTTATCGAATAATAATAAAATCTAATATACAGTATATGTATATATATATATTTTTTTTACGTATGACTTCGAATTTAAATTTCCGTTTAGCCTATGACGTCAAGCGTTAACTCGATGCCTTCATTATGAATTCTAAATTTGACTTTACTTTAACGCCCAATTTTTAGTATGACTGATTCTGACAAGTAAATTCGAAATTGAATTTTGAATGAGTAACTCTGATTTTAATTTGAGCGCAAGATCCACGTTACTATTTCCATTAAGTATCCATAAAAATGAGGAGTAAAGAAAACGGACCTAGGGGATGCAAAAAAAACTGCCGACTGGTGAGGAAGGGAGGGGTAACCTCGTCGGTTTAAAAAAGGGGCCCCGTGATGCAAAAGTTTGCCCCCAACGGCGCAAAGACCCCAGCCCCTCAATCCCACCTGCCCGGACACCCAACCAACCAACATGGTGATGCCTTTAGGGCGCCATCTACGGAGGACAGCTCTGGAGACCCGTACTGGGAGCCAAGGACCTTGGTGGCTCTTTGTCCGGTCTCCCCAGTAGCCTATCCGGCATGGGTGACCCTTCCGGGGGCTTAGCCCCCGGAATGGGTTTCCTTTTTTACCATTAGGCAGCGCTAAATACCGAAGGCAAAAAATTTAACATTAGCCAAAAAAACCTACTTAACAAGGTCTTTTGAAGACCTCCACAAACATACAATTTTTTAATGAAAAAACGTAGTATTTTTGCTGTCAACTCAGCATCAAAGTCTGATGGAAATTTTCATCGGATCGCCAAATTGATAGCAATCAACCCATAACCCTATATAGTTTTTTCATAGCACAGCTAGCAGGATAGAAACTGAAGGAGTGCCGTTTCGAAATTAAAGATTTGTGCCAGACTATCAAAAGCACTCGATATGTCTAGCGCAATAGCAAAAGTTTCACCGAAATCCCAAAAGGAGGATGACCAAGAGTCAGAGATATGCGAGAAGATCGCCAGTCAAGCATCCCTTGCGGAACCCATACTGACGATCTGAAAGAAGATTGTGAGAAGAGAGGTGTTTAAGAATCTTTCTATTACGGACAGATTCAAAAACTTTTAGGAAGGCGCAAGAAATCAAAGCATTTTGACGACAGTTGGAGGGTTGAGAGTGGTCACCCTTCTTTGAGACAGGCTGAATGAAAGCAAACTTCCAGCAGGAAGGAAAACTACAGATGAGTGTGTTTGCCTTGGTTGGGTGTCAGCACTGAAGCACAGTTCTTAAGACAACAGGAAGAACACTCATCAGGACCATACGCCTTCCTAGAGTTGAGCACAGATAGGGCAGAAAAAACATCTTTAGAAGAGATTTTAATTACAGACATGATAAAGTCAGAAGGAGAAGGAGATGGAGGAACAGCACCGGAATCATCCAGGGTTGAGTTGGAAGCGAAAGTTTGAGTGAAGAGTTCAACTTTGTCAGGAGAAGAGACGGCAACTGAACCATCAGAATGGAAAAGCGGAGGGAAAGAAGAGGACGAAAAGTTGTTGAAGAGGTTTTTAGCTACATGCCAAAAAGAACGAGAATAATTAGAATTGGATAGGTTTTCAGTTTTGTCTGATGAAGGAATTTTTGGAGAGTCGAAGAACAGATTTTGCACGATTCCGGGCAGAAATATAAGCTGAGTGAGTCAGGAGTTGGATGGCAACGGTACCTTCTGAGAGCCTCCTCCTTTGTTGCGGATAGCATCAGAACAAATAAAGTTAAACCAAGGTTTTTTTTGCATTAGTAGTAAGAATGGAATACGGAATGTATGCCTCGATGTCCGAGAATCACCTCCATGATGCGCTCAGCACACTCGGAAGGGCCCAGGCCACGGAAGCAGTAATCATTCCATGGGAAATCACAGAAGTACTGCCTAAGGGCCTCCCAATCAGCGGCGCCGATTGGGAGGATCCAAAGGCCGGATTGCAGCGATAGGACAGGAAACAGATATAAGATTGTGGTTGGAGGAGACCAATGGAGAAAAATGCTTCACAGAGTAAGAAGGATGAGAAAACATAAATCCAGAATGTTGGGCCTGTCTCCAAGGCGATCGAGGAAACGAGTAGGGTGCTGTACAATCTACTCCAGGTCGTTTATGATAGAAAAGTTGTAAGCTAGTTTACCAGGTATATCAGTGAAATGGGAGGAAAGCCAAAGGTGGTGGTGAACACTGAAATCTCCTAAAATGGAGATTTCAGCAACGGGCGAGCAGGATAGAATGTATTCCACTTTGGAAGTGAGGTAGTCAAAGAATTTTGGATAGTCAGTAAAATTAGGAGAAAGGTAAACAGTGCAGATGTATTTAGTTTAAGATTGGCATGTAAGCCGTAGCCAGAGGGTATAGAATTTGGAGGATTTGAGTGCAGGAATACGAGAACAAGTTAGGTCATTGCGTACATATACACAACATCCACCTTTAGAGTGAAATTGAGTATAGAGAAAGTAAAAGGTACAGAAAAGGGATTGCTGTCAGTCATCCCAGACACCCGAGTTTCAGTGAGGAAAAGATGATGAGGTTTAGAGGAGGTGGTGGTGGTGGTGGTGTTCACCAGATTGGAAATTTGAGAAGAGGCCACGAATATTGCAGAAATTAATGAAAAGTGAATCAGGCAGAGGCCCAAAACATCTCGAATGGGCGGTAACAAATCCAGCCCGCTACCTGGGTCTGCATTCCTGGTATCGGCAGCCAGAAGTGGAGACATTTATGGTCCCCTCCTCAAGGTATTCTGAGGCTCTTGAAGTTGATGCCACTTTTTCTTAAGTTTTGAACAGATTATGTAGTGTGTAAGATGCATGTATATGTAGTGAATGTAGTGAATATGTAATGAGAAACAGGGAGAGAAGTGTGTGTTTCAAAGCATGCTGGACTGCTCACAGGGTAGATGAGACGGAAAGTGAACATGGACAAGTATTATCTATTGCATGTACTTTATAATAACTGTATATTCGATAGTAAGGTTTATAAGAGGTGTTGAAAATGCCTATCATCGACCTCTATACAGGCTCTTCCATGGCGTATCACATTCAAATCAGATTCTTCTCTTCACTTGCGTTACTTTATACACACCATGTATATACAAGGCCATACACGGCATGGGTTGCAGTAATTTTTGAACAGTGATATGATATACGAAATATTTAATGCATCTTGCTCAACAAAAGTTTACGATGATGATGAAACAGTAATAGTTCACCTTCACTTTCGGTACACTCACTAACGAAAAAATCAGAAACAATGAAAAGACTAACTTATGGAATAGGACTCACTTCTCTGAAAGGATCGGAAGGAGTTTCCTAAGAGAGGATGCACAATTAGCGATTGCTTTGCTAAATGCATCCATTCCAATCAAGTTCTCCAATCGCACGCTGCTCTCCTCATTTACTCCAGTAGACATTTCCTCATACCTCCGCGATAGGAGCTCCCACGCCCCTTTTTCGTTGTTCAGTTGGTCAGCTAACTAAAAATTATCTGTTTAATCAATAATATACGGAGTAAAATCCTTTTACATTTTTATAAATCTATTTCCATTTTTCATTTAAAATTACACAAAATGAAATAAAACTGTTAAGCTTTTAGATGAATTTCTCTCAACACTTTAATTTTTTCAATGTAAGAATTTAGTGTTCACAAGCAACTAATTCTTGTCAATTATAAATAACTATTTACGTTCATAAATGTACCACTCATTCTTTTCTTTGCAATATTTTTATCTTTGTTCTCTGGTGATAAATTATTCTGTCATACGAATTTCAGGTGTTGCATTATAGATCTAACACACTATTATTGTTACAAACTCTCTAGCTGAAATTCAGTCTACAAGACATTCATGTTAAGAGTAAAAATCAGAGGCTTCAACACACAAAGTTGCTCCAAATGCTCTAAATCAACACTTTTTTTTTTCCCTTATTCTCAAACTACTTCAAGAAAATTTAGTTTTCAGTGAAAAATTTAAATCAATTTTGCAAGCTTCTAGCTTGAAAAGCAAACTGTTTGATAAATAGTGACATAATACAATCCGAACTTACTTTAAGCTGAACTGAAGATAAAGATGTGGATTGTTTAAGTAGTAATGAATAAGAAGAGAGAAAGTCTATGAATCCTGAAGACAACTGCTTAATTGGGTCAGAGAGCTTCCGGATCACTTTTCCATCTGGTACTTTTTCTAGTTGGAATAAAAACTTGCATTAAAGAGAACTTTTAACTTTTTAAGTTTAAACTATATAAAGTAGTTGAAGTATTACTCTCTCATCCATCAACATGAGGTTGAGATTAATATTCCTTTAGTTTATATTACAGTATTTTTAAGGAAAAAATGGTGGCAATAAAATTAAAACGCTTCTATTGGGATTTTATTGAAAAACAGCTATAAACAATCTATAGTATTAATGGTTTTGAACATTGTGACATGGCCATTTGGAGTAATGGCTCAATGGCCTCTCTTATTTGTACAATGTGCATAATTAACACAGCAAATTTACGCTGGAAAGCAATTAAAAAGAAAAATATAGGCCACTCAAGTAACAATATTTTATGAGGATGCTGTAATCTGATAAAGTCATCAATATGAAATAAAAACAACAATAATACATTTTATGGTATTAAAAAATGCATGATATTAAAAAACACAATTACTTTCACTTATAAAGTATAAAGAATAAAATTTCCTTAAATTTATTATGGTATGCTCCTTGGTGGTAGAGTGGTTAAACATCACTGACTACAAATCCATTGGCCCTGGGATTCAGACCCAGTGATAGCGGGTGGCGCACAGCAAAACCCAGCTGTTCACCCTTCCGCACAATAAAGAAAGTGGTTGGTAGATAAATAGGTATCCTGGGTAGCCTAGTGGTTAAGATGCTAGGCTACTGGCGGGGCGTGGTTCGAATTGAACATTAAACTGTTGGTCTAAGGTGGAGTGAAAAATTTGACCTTTGTCAGAATGAAGCAAAGGTCATTTGCTTGGAAGATGAATTTGGGTGGAAGCAAACCAAAGGTATAAAACAATACATTTACATCACTATTTTAACACGAGTTTCGTGTTTTTCTGTACCACAACACCTTGGAATTTTAATTCTTACATCTCTACATTTAGGTCATGTAATGAAAGAATACGTTATACAAAATAATGTAACTGGCTACTTTCCTAACTTCATTACTATTATTAATTCTATATTTGCATAGAAAACAAAAATAAAGGTCTACTTTATTTCTTAAACACAAGAACTGATCTTCTTATGTGAAAGCAGTGTTTAGAACTCGCCTTTTCCAGTTTCATAAAGTTTTAAACAACTACAGAATAATTAATTAAAATCAGTTTAGTAGCAACTCATTTGAGGAATATTTTCAAATTAACCCTTTAATGCAGGAATTTTTTTTGTAGGGTTTAAGTTATGAATGTGTGTATTTACCATTACCATTACCAATTCGTCACTTTGATCTAATGTGATCACAATGCAAATTATTGAAATTAACATATCAGAATGAAAATTAGAGCAACATTTTGTTTTGATCAGTGACAGTTGCATATTCAAAAAACTCATGTTGTGATATATATATATATATATATATATATATATATATATATATATATATCATGCCAGGTTGTAATGGGTTAACCTAATGTTGATGTATGGTAACGATGGACTTGAGACTTGGGGTAAAAATAGGTCATCACTGTCATTATCCACGTAAAAATGATGAACAACTTAACATTCTCAGTGTTGTTGTTTTCAAGGAAACAACTTTGTGCTATTCACTTGTCTGGACCAAACCTGTAGATTTACTATGTGCCCTGTTTTGCCTTTTATCAACACCACTTCAATAAATAGCTATTCATATGTAATTTAACCCATTAGTGCCCAGAGGTCTTTCCCAAGACTGAATAAAATCATCTGGCATTAGCCAAACAAAATCAGTAGATCTACATACTGTGTGCCCTGTTTTGCCTTTTAACAAACAATCCAATAAATAGCTATTCATACGTAATTTAACTCATTAGTGCCCAGAGGTCTTTCTCGAGATTGAATAAAATTGTCTGGCATTAGCCAGAACAAAATCAGTAAAGTGACACTGGGCACTAATGGGTTAATAGATGTTTGATTAAATATAAACAGTCCTATCCACGAGTCTCTGGACAGCCACAAATTTAAGGATTTTCAACATTTGCCTAAATATAAGTCATTCAGTACATGATATATCATTACATTAACATTCTTCTGGAGTTAAGCTTTGGTGCATTTGGCCATGTTCAAAATCAGTGTTATGCTGACAGACCCAGTCACCACCAAATATAGCCTATGCACCTACAAGAATGGTTTACTTAAATTGTCCTTCAGATGCGATAAATTAGTTCAGTAACTGCAGTGAAAAGCAAAGCCCAAACTAATATCGATCCAGCACCACCACTTATAGTTTTAGCAGTGTAGAGAATGAGATCAACCTGTATAATGTCAACACAAGAAAATTGTAGGTAGGTTAAGTAAGGTTATGCTAGGTTAAGTTAGGTTTACTTACGTTAGTAAGTTAGATTAATTATTTTCATTTAAAATGTGAAATCTATATATAGATCAATCACTTTTGGTTAAAATATTAAAATGTTAATATTCAGGAAAGATAATTTCAGATCTTACATTGTAGATCTAACAAACTCTAGCTGAAATTCAGTCTATAAGAGATTCAAGTTAAGGGTAAAAACCAGAGGCTTCAACACAAAGTTGCTCCAAATGCTCTGAATCAACACCTTTTTTTATTTTTCTCAAAATTGTTCAAGGAAATTTAGCTTTCAAAATGAAAAATTTAAATTAAATCATCCCATAAATTTCATACTTAATGAAAATTTTATTTAATATTTTCATTAAATATTAAATAAACTTACATAAGGTAACAAATATTATGAAATTCACTTTTGTTCATGTAATCCATTTTATCAATGTATTCAGATGATATTTGCTTTGATGATGATGATGATGATGATGACAAATCCATTGCTGGCGATCATTTCCCAGCTAGTTGCACCATGTCTCATTGATTCAGAACACCATGGACTACTTTTTATTCTCCAATCTCTTCACTCTTTGTCCCAATGCAACTGATACTGCCAATTCCTGGCGGAGATCATAGGTTTTGAACATGTGATTCACCCCTATTTTGGTTCTTGGATATTCACACATCAGAAGAACCTTGACCTTTGTCAGAATGAGCAATTCAGGCAGAAGTAAAACCAAGGTTACTAAGGTGTTTATATAATAATAATAAAAAAATATACGTATACATTTATCATGTGAATCAAAGCCATCAAAACAAAATCAGGGCTGTGGTAAACTATAAATATTTATGTGGCAGTGTGAAGTTTTGAACATGACTAAAATATTTACTAATTCAACCCATGTTTACATGGCTGCTAAAAACTTGTTTATGAAAATACATTTTATATTTTTTGTTCACTTAAATGTATTTTTTTCAGTGTCTTCTGTGACAACAAAAATAAATTAAAAATTCTGCTACATCACTAATTCATCCATCCATCGTGTTCTGCCTGTCAGGCAGGTCCAACTCATGTGTCCCACCAAAGTGTTCTATCCTGAGCTATCCTTTTCATCTCATGGTAGCTCCTGCCTGCCTTCAAATCATCCAGCATTGCTTTCCTTTTCCTTCCCCTCGGCCTTCTACCTTCATATCTACCCTCTATCACCTCCTTTAACAATCCTTCTCTTCTCAACATATGTCTGATCCATTTCTTGTGTGTTTCTCTTATCACCTTAATGAGCCCTCTTTCCTCCCTCACCTGTTGCAGTACTTCCTCATTACTTTGGTGTTCCCTCCAGCTTATCTTTAGCTTTCTTTTCCAAATCCACATTTCAAAACTTTCCAGTAGTTTCTTTTCAGTTGTTTTCAGTGTCGATGTTTCTGCTCCAGACAGTACCACACTCCATATCAAGCTTTTTACTAACCTTTTCTTCAGCTTCAAGTTGAGTTTACCTGTAAGTAGCCTTTTCTGTCTCTCAAAAGCTACCTTACCCATACCAATTCCAGATCTTACTTCATTATTGCAATCTCCATTGTTGGTTAATAAACTTCCCAGATATTTACCTTTGTCTTGGTCTCATTAATTCTAATTCCGAATTCTTCCGCCGTTGTTGTCAAGCTATTGACCATTCTTTGCAGTCCTTCCTCAGTCTACAAACAAATGTCTTGTCATCTGCAAACCTTAAAGATTTGATCAATTTACCTCCCACTCTGATTCCCTCTTCCAGATCTGAGTGCGCTTCTATTATCATTGCTTCTGCATAATGTTAAATAACACAGGGGCCAAGGAGCATCCTTGCCTGACCCCTCTCCCCACCAATCCAGGCTCCAATTCTCCTCCTGCAACTCTAACATTCACAGTCTGCCCAAGATATAGATTTTTTATCAGCCTACGGTCCCTCCAGTCAACATTAATATTCTTCAATATTTCCATTAGTTTCCTCCATTAGACTCTGTCGAAAGATTTTTCAAAGTCAATAAAACAAACAAACATTTCCTGATCATATTCCAGCACCCTCTCTCTCATAATTCTTCTCCCGCATTTTGACTTAAATCCAAACTGATCCTCTCCAATGTGCTGCTCAGCTCTGTTCATTAGTCTTCTGGTTAGTATCCTTAGCATTATTTCTGATGCATGGCTGACCAAGCTTATGGTTCGAAATTCTGAACACTTGGTGGCTCTCGGTTTCTTGGGGATAGTAATCATAGAGAGACTCATAAAGTCAGCAGGCCAGTCTCCACTTTCATACATGTTTCTGCACAATACATTCACCTTCTCTCTAGCATCACCTTCAAGACTCTTCAGAAGTTCTGCTGGTATATCATCTGGTCCCGGGGCCTTGCCATTTCTTAGGTCTTTTACAGCCATCTCTACTTTTCTTTCCAATATGTCTGGTCCCATACAATCTACTTCCACCTCATCTATTTCCTCCATTTCGATGTTATTAGATTTGTTCTCTTTATCATACAGTTCTTCAATATATTCAATCCATCTCTGCCTTATATCTTTTAGTCATTCCAGTTTTTCTCTATTTCTCGCACTCCCAAGCTACTTCTTTTCCACCTATTTATGTCCTTAACTTTTTGGTACATTAAATCAGTTCTTCCTTTCCTTTCTAATTCCTTCAATTCCCTGCACTACTCTCCAAGCCACATCTCTCGGTGTTTTATCAGTTTCTCTTCTCAGTTCATTATTCAACTGTCTGTATTGTTGTCTCCCTTTTGTATTTATACTGTTCCATTTTTGTCTTCCTTCTATTTTGTCAAGCATCTCTGTAGTGACCCAGGGTTTCCTTGCTTCTCTTTTCACTAATACATCATCATAATTCTTTGCAAAGGCTTTGGATCATCTATAAGCCTCCAATATTGTAGCAGATTCAGTGTATAAATCACTAGAGACGACTTTCAATAATTTCAGTTTAGAAGTTTTCTTTTGTCCTTTATTCAGTGGTTTTAGATTTATTTATGTTGCTTTATTTATAGTCTTTCAAAATATTTCTCTTTCTTAATCACCGACATTCATAAAGAAATGAGAATCAGAAAGGAAAGACCAAAATTGCAATGTACAATTTTAAACATGAAGGAATCATGCTGCTCTTTGTTCATAGAAGATTTGCTTCACACATTTCAAAGATGCATTCATTAATTAAAGGGGGAAAGGGTAAATAATTTAGAATAGGACTTACATGCAACCAAAACCCCACCATGGAAGAAACCTTGTGGCTTTGGGAGGAATGCGTCAGTTTTAATAAGTCTACTGGAGTTTTACTGTGACAAGTAATGGGTAATATCCAAAACCCATACTTCCCCACACAGAGATGAGTGGCTGAACTCTGAGAAAGTCACTTGAATCCAACTAATCACAGAGTAGATGACCAGCCCAACTCTAACCACGACTGCAGTGGGAGTCAAACACAGACTTTCACATCCCAAGTCCAATCTCAAACCCACCAAGCTATGGGAACTTGCCATTTTATTACCTCTTCAAATTCTTATTCTCTTATTGCCTCAAGCCACCAAAGGATTTCCATTACATTTCAAAACGAAATTTAAATTATTCTACAAAAAAATAACTTTTATGAGCGGGTCTTACATTCACTCTATGCTACAGAGAGCCTATTCATACACACCCCTAAACAACTTTTATTAATAACTAGTAAAAAATAATAGCCATTTGTCAATATCCTACACTTAAATAATATTACAGACGCCCATACCATGTGAAACTTTACATATTCATATATCATAATTATAAATGTAATCATGAAACAAATAACTATTATTAACTATAACTCCCTCCTGGTGGCAGTCACAACGCCTGCCCATCCCTCGCTACATATACATTCCATATTAATTATGTGAACATCATTTCAAGCAAGATCAGAAAATAATAATATAGACAAACATTTAAAATCATAATCAAATGTTTCCAATAACTCTTGTTAACTTTGAAAACAAAATTTATCTATTATAACACCACTGAAGGCTACTTAAAAAGATTATTTTTCCCTATTCAAGGTATCATTCACAATAAATCAACATTATTTTACATTCTAAATATGGTACTCATTACATTTTACTTACTTCTCTTATCTTCTAGTGGAGCAGGTAAATTAACCAGTACCCTCTCATGAGAACAAATCTCTCGTTTGAATTCATCCTGAATGCCTTCTGCCTCAGAGCCATTCTCAACTCCTTTCAGAGCCTTGATCTGGTTCTGCATTGAGACAATTTTGGCTTCCCTCTGTTGGGCATTTACTTCTTGCACAACCCTTTCATTTTCTAATTTTTTAATATCATTCTGAAAACACAATTCTTCTATTGTTATCAATGGACGACTACAAGAAATTCTATTTGTTCCAATTCATATTTCATTTTAAGTTTGACTAAAACTACATTTTTAAATTATGAGTATAAAACAACTTACGTGAAGTATTTGTTCCTGAGATCTGACACACTCATTATTTTTTAAAGCTTCTCTGGATGCCTCCTCCAATCTTGCTTCCAGCTCCAATATTTTATTCTTATAAAATACTTCAAGTTCAGCCAGTTCAGCATGCAGTCTGGCATTCTCTTTGATTTTAGACTAGGAAATAAAAGGGAATATTGCAGTAAAAGAAAGTTAAGCAACACCTGCCATTCTTATCATTTCCACCAATTTTGCTCTTTGTAATCAATTTTAATATACAAACATGAATGTGATTCAAACCTCAAGTTCCTCCACATAAACATTGTGGTCCAGAATAGAATTAGTGGAGTGTGTGTCTTGTTTGGTTTGCCCTTTGCGAGGTTTGCTCTGTAAATTTTTAAATATTTTCACTTTTATCTTTGGTAGCACATCCTAAGTCTTCACAGACTGACTTACACAAACACAAAACCAATTTAAATTCTATTTATAACAGTGACAACTGATTACATTTTTGCTGACTATTCATGTACTGTATGTTCAAGATAATTTTTTTTGCATAACTTCTGAATGTTCTCACAACTTATGTCCTTTATGCAAGAACAAATCTTTTAAATCACTGTTACATAGTGAGGAGGAGATTGTAGACACGAATCAACAAGGGAAGTACTCAGGGAATATTTTTTCTGTGTCCCATCCACCGTGCGAGCAGTCCAGTATGCTCTCAAACACACACTTCTCTCCCTATTCCTCACTACATATACATGCATCTTACACGCTACATATGAGGGGTTGCGCATCTTAAAGTACCTAAGCACCACCACAGGCAAAAACATGTTTTTGATGGATATCACTATTTTCACCCTTCCTCTATCGCGTGGTTTGGGTTGAAAACCTTATGAAGCAAACTACTTTTTTCACCTCTATCACCAGCCAAAAGTTCACCCAAAGTTTGGCAGAATAAGAAAATCAAAAAATTAAAAATAATATATATATTTTTTTTTTTTAAGTTCGGGAAGAACCGATTCGCCTCTATTTAAAAGGGCATATCTCGGCGGAAAAACAAAGAAAAAGTGAGAGGAAAGACATAGGAAAAAGAGAGGGTGGAGGGGGCAGTCGAAGTGGAAAAAGACCAAGGATGACAAGGACTGCAGGGTCGAGCCCCATCATCCTTGGGTGCTAGGGCCGGGAGGGCACACGTGAAACCTCCAGGAACAAGCACGTACAAACGAGCACAAACAGCACTCAAGAGCACGAGCTTAGAACCCCCTTGCGGGGATATATATATATATATATATATAAGCACACCGGACAAAAAATTAGTCACCCCTCTCAGAATGTACCTAATAACGTGTGACGGCGCCTCTGGCCTTGATAACCGCACGAATCCGGCGAGTTTAGTATGCGGAGGTACGCCTGCTGGTTCAAATTCATCGTCACTGGAACGAGAGGGCCATTTCGTGGTACGAAAAACATCCCCAGAACATCACGGAACCACCTCCAGCCTGAACAACACCTTCGACGCATTCAGGATTAAAGGCTTCATTGGACCTGCGATGTACTCGTCGCCTCCCATCATTGGAGAACAAACAAAAACGGGACTCATCGGACCAAATTACACGTTTCCAATCTGCCACAGTCCAGTTTTTGTGCCTCTGAGCCCATTTATAACGTGCCAATTTGTGACTTGCTGTTAACAGCGGCCTCTTCCGTGGTACCCTGCTCCAGATGTCCATCGCATGCAGTTCTCGTCGCAATGTCCGTTCGGAAATTGGTCGCTGGAGAACCTCATTGGTTTCTTGGAGCAATTGTTCTCTGGTTTGAAAACGATTTGCAGTTACTAGACGAGAAACATGGCGGCGGCCCCTATTGTCGAGAATTGTTTTCCGGCCACAGTTACGCCGTCGATTGTCAGTTGATTGCGAACTACACCTCTCTTTGTAAACTCGCTGGACAGTACGCGTTGACACACCAACAAATTGGGCTACTTCAGACATTTTGTGTCCGTGGGCTCTGCCAAACACGATGGCTCCTTTTTGCCAGAGTAACGTCTGCCTCACGACCCATTTTGCAGACTATATCCAACACACACTTTGTTCTTCACCACCCCACGAAACAGATCTGATCCTGTGTGCTACGTCACCGCTACTTGTCACTTACCAATGCTACATCAGCACCCTCTGTGTGACCTTGAACTTCCTACTATCGGTGCTATTAGGGGTGACTAATTTTTTGTCCGGTGTGCTTATATATATATATTAGGGTGGCAATAGCCAATAGGGGTAAAAATCCAAGTTGCCTGGAGGAGCAAGTGCGGTGGCGCGTTTGGTACAGTTCCTGAAGAAAATCACTCAGGCAAATTTTTAGGACTTTTGATAAACATTAGGGGGTGGTACAAGAGTAACAAAGTTTCCACCATTGTCACTTACTAATTCTCTATTTTGTATACTTTGCAGGTAGATGAAAAATGGCGACTACTCTAAGAATGATGTTTTATGGCTACTGGAGACTTCTCCCAACTCATATGCCCTTACAGGAGCCAAATTGCCGTCCAAGCGGCGTCCTGGAACGATTCTTGTTCTTTCACCTGTCCGAGTCTCGCCCTGTCAGAGAAAGTAGCCGACTGGTGATGACAGAGGTCGAACAGATGTGGAAGAATGCAAGTCTTCCGACTCAAGCTACGCACCAGGCACAAGACAAGCTGGAGAACCTCCATTCTGAGTGGAGAAGCTTAAAGAAATTACGAGCGAGGCATACCAAAACCCAGATGGACAAGGAGAAGGTCTTTCTAGAATGTCTGAAAGGCTTGTTCGATTGCACTCATGGTGATGCGCTCAAAATCATCAAAAATAAAGAAGACAAGCAGTTTCTTCTTGTGCAGCGTGAGCCTGGTCATTGAGGAACTATAGGACTTGTTGATCAGAAGTATATTAGACAAGAGGAGAACAAAATGACACGGCAGCATGAGCAAGAGAAAAGGAAACGAAGGAACCTGAATGAACTCCAGAAGATGGACAGGTCCGTGGTTTTGGAGTCGAGCAGCAGTTCTACAAACGAGGATACTGACAAGGAAGATGAGGTGAATGTCGGAGCAATAGGAGGCGCATCATCTGCCACTCCCAAGAGGAAAAGATCAAGAGGGTTAAATCAGATTGTTACTCAAGAACTGGCGCAAGCATTGGACCGCACAAGATATCCAATCGCCGGGCAGTCCATGTTGTGGCCAATACCTTAGCAGCTGCTGGACAAAGTATGGAGCACTACGCATTGAATCGAGACACAATCCGACTAGCTCAAATGAAATTCCGCCAAGACATCGCAGACGAGCTGAGGTCCTTTTCCCCCATGGTACCATTAACAGTTCATTGGGATGGCAAGCTCCTTCCAGACCTTACAAGAGAAGGTTGATCGCCTTCCAGTCCTGGTTTCAGGAGGTGTGACGAAGCTGTTGGGGGTACCAAAGCTGCCATCAACAACAGGTCTGGCGCAGGCAACAGCAGTGCATGACATGCTGGAAGACTGGCAGTTATCTCCCGGGATCGTAGCCATGTCTTTTGACACGACATGTAACACCGGTCGCTTGAACGGCGCTTGTCAATTCCTTGAGCAGAAGCTCGGGAAGAAACTTCTCAATCTTGCTTGTCATCACCACATCGCGGAAATAGTTTTCAAAAAAGTTTTCGAAGCCTTAGTAGCATGCTCTTCGGGACCAAAGATCAAGCTCTTTCAAAGATTGGCGGAGGTGTGGCCAAAGATTGTAAAGGATTCGTTTCTTTCTGCTGAGGGAGACCGTGAGGTGGCAGATTGGATGCACGCATTCAAGGAGAAAGTTGCAGTGTTTGTGCATGAACAGTTGAGATCTCAGCAGCCTCGCAATGATTACCGTGAATTCCTGGAACTTGTACTGCTATTTCTCGGAATAAATCTACCACAGGGAAATCATATTCAAACTCCGGGTGCCCTCCACAGGGTACGGTGGATGGCAAAATGCATCTATGCATTTAAGATCTTGTACCGTCACCAGTTGCAGAACTTGGGGAAACTCACAGACCAAGAGCTCCAGGGTGTTACTGACTTCTGCTCTCTTTGTTGCAGAGATTTACGTTAAAGTTTGGTTCAATGCCCCGGTAGCCAGATATGCTCCGCGGTTGGACTTGGAGCTGATACAAAAGCTGGTGCAGTACAGACAAGTTAACCGACGCGTGACAGAGGCCGCTTTGAAAGGGATCACTAGCCATCTTTGGTACTTAGTGAAAAGTTGGTCGCTTTGGCCTTTTTTGATGAATATCTCAGTAGCGCGGTGAAAAGAGGGCATGGTTGAGGCCCTCAAAAATGAAAGGAAGAGTCCTTCGCCTCGTGTGACAATTGATGTGGGAGATGCTGAACATCTTTCTTTGGCAGCCTTTGTCACGAAGAACACATTGGCCTTCTTCCACCTGCTCCAGCTTCCCACATCCTTCCTCTCCAAGGATCCAGAGCAATGGGAAGATGAAGATTTTCAACAAGCGAAACAGCGCATCTCTGCCATCAGTGTTGTCAATGATCCCGCAGAAAGAGGAGTTGCCCTAATGAAAGATTTTAACGCTGTGCTGACTACACAGGAGGATCAACAGCAATACGTTCTTCAGGTTGTGGAGCAGCACTGGAAGATGTTCCCTGATGCCAATAAATCCACGTTCATTCGAAGCCAGAAAAATTAGGCATAATTGTCTATCAGATCACTACAAGCTATTGCAGTCCTATTTGAGGTTGTTTGAGTCTTATCAGAATTGTTCTTTTCAGTTTTTTGTTTTGTATAACTTTGAAGCTCACTCGAACACTCGTTTCCAATAGCCTAGAGCACAAAGTTCTTTGTGTATTGTACCACCACTTAAAATAAGATTAGGAACTTGAAATTTGGCAGAATTTGTTTTTTCAATAAACCAAATAAAATGAGCACCCGCACATTTTAAATTTTGTGACTTCATTTTTTATTGCCACCCTAATATATATATATATATATATATATATATATATATATATATATATATATATATATATAAAATATGAAAATCTATTCCAAAAACTCATCAACATCTTCATTAGCATACTTAGAACTCTAATTTAGCCAAAAATGACATTCTAGCTCAATTAATAACATAGATACTATTGCCAAAATATTGCTGAACTTTGGAGGCAATTTCTGACGAATTTTAATTTTGGCGCTTAGGTACTTTAAGATGCGGGACCCCTCATATATATCTAAGCATTCAAGTGCACTGTACTATACAATATTTTAGGAATAATTCCTTTTTCTTCACACTTTCATAGGAGTATAATTTGCTTTGGTCATTTGTGTATCAAAGCAAACAAATTTCATATTTCAATTAAGTCATATTCAATATTTTACATTATTAAGACCGTTTTAGGAAGGATTTGATACAAGCATCTGAACTTACTCTGTATATTATATCAGTATGTTTTGAGTAGGAATAAAAATTCCCATTATCTGAAATAAAAAAAATAAACAGAAAAAATGAACATTTGCTAAAACCCACTACAACATATCCTTCCAAATGTAATTTAAACCTAACTGTAGATGGGCAACTTTGGCACTAGTAAAGTCCTGAAGTTTCTCAGCAATGTCTCTTGATAGCCTAATATTCATATACTTAACATCAGAATCCAATAACTGTGATCAATATGCTTTTTGATTAGCTTTTCAACATCTACTTTACAAATCTTCACTTTTTTTTCATTAATTTCCTTTTAGCTGTGGCTTTCTTTACTTCATCAAAAATAGTGCATTCAAATACTGTGTATATACAATCAGACCCTGCTAAATCGCCACTCGCAATAATTCAGCTACTTTTCTGTGTGTCAGAATATCTGGCAAATTTCAGAAGATTTGGTGAAAATAGTTGAATTACACTGAAAAATAGTTGAACTATACTGAAAAATAGTCAAATTACATAGCAATCACCATGTAGTACATCTGAACCACACACACACACAATCAAACCTGCACTACCATTCATATTTTGTGCTGAAAAACAATTTTTGTAGCAACTTTTTAGCGTACATAACCCATTCATATGTGAGTAATTACTTACTAAACATTATCTTTAAGCATCTAGTCTAGATGCTGCAATCAGACTTCCCTAAGGCAAGGTGTGTGAACCCCTTGCTCGACAAAACATCCCTGTTATTTCACCAAGCTTCCAAAATTCATTTGCATTTTCTTCATAGTCAAATTATCCACTGAAGTTACTGGGAAAATCCCTATATTTTGACAAAATATCAAAATGTCCAAATTTCAGAAATTCTTCATAATTCAGACCCTTGGGGTATTTTGACAAGGGTACAGCCCCAAATGTGTCAAATTAGCGGTGTGTGTGTGTGTGTGTGTTTTTTTTTTTTACTAAATAAAAATTACTGAATATATATTTTGTGTTACCTGAATTAGTTCTAAGTCATCTTGAAGAAGAGAAAGTCTTTTTGTTAATTGTTGATTACGGAAGGAGAGAGAGTCAAGCTCTTGTTCTGCTTTTCTCAAAGCCTGATCACGGGATTTCAAATTATCCTTCAATAAGAAAATCAGAAGGAAAATATTAAAAATTATACACTAAAATAAGGTTCAAATTTCACCATAGGGAATTATTGAATGATATAGCTTGGGGCTGGGTGAGAATCACAATAATCAATTGTCAAGTATAAAAATGGAAATTATTGTCAGTCATTTTAGGTATAGTACCAGTATCATAACAATCAGGAGCATGGCATTTTTCATTACAAAAATGAGTAAATTGTAAAACACAAAATTGTAACATTACACTGGCCAACAAAATGAAACTTTTTTTTCTCATCACAAACATGATCACACTTTTCTTAATGCATTTTTCGCGCTGATTCTGTATCTGGTTTTATTTTTTTTCTAGCACATATAGTTATATAGCTAGATACACTGGTTTTGATATTTTTAAGTTTTTGATATTGCTATAAGAAAATTTATGGATGTATAGATCACACTTAGGAATGCTAAACAACAAATACATCATATACCTTATTCAATGTACTTATAAATAAAGAATATATACATTATTTTATTAAAAGCGCTGTGAGTGTGATTTCCTTTTGTAAATTTGGCCTGGATTGTCACGATACAGCATCCAACAATGGTCCACCATCATGCTTTCATTCCAATATCCTTGGTAGCGCTTCTCCATCATCTAAATATCTTGATGGAAGCGCTCTCCTTGCTCGTCACTCACTGCACCAAGGTTTTCAGGAAAGAAATCTAAGTGGGAATGCAGGAAGTGAATTTTTAACGACATTCGACACTCCATTTCTTTGAAGGCATCAAGGAGGTTCTTGACTCCATCCTTATACGCAGGTGACTTGTTGCTTCCAAGAAAGTTTTCACATATCCATTTGAATGCCAGCCAAGCCTTCAATTCCAGCGGACTTAGGACTTTTTCAAATTCAGTCTCATTCAAAACCTCCCTTATTTGTGGCCCAACAAAAATTCCTTCCTTCAATTTTGCTGCAGTAACCTTCGGAAATTTCCTTGAAAGGTATTGGAACCCTTCAGAATTGACTTTACCCATTGCTTTAACAAAATTCTTCATTAAACCAAGTTTAATGTGAAGAGGTGGCAGATAGATCTTTTGGGGATCCACTAAAGGGACAGACTGGACATTGCTTATCCCTGGGACATATGTATACCTAAGTGGCCAGTCACTTTTGGTGTAATGTTCTATAGTGGCGCGACTGTCCCACAGGCAAAGGAAACAACAAAATTTTGTGAATCCTGACTGCATACCCATAAGCATTCCTATAACTTTTAGATCTCCACAAACATTCCATTGATGACTGTCGTATTTGATTGCCTTAAGTAGTATATCCATATTGTCATATGTCTCTTTTAGATGGACGGAATGGGCAATGGGGATGGATGGCATTATATTACCATTATGCAAAAGAACTGCTTTCAGGCTTCTCTGCGACAAATCAATAAAGAGGCGCCACTTAGATGCCACATACGTCTGAGATATGGCTGTAAATAGTCCATTGATGTCATGGCAATAACAGAGAGGACCATCTACTGAAAAGAATGCTGTTAATTCAAAATTCTGCTTTCGGTAGTAACTAATACGAACATTGTTCTCCTTTAGTCTTGAGGTGAGAAGCTCTGATTTCTCTTTAGACAGCAATAAGTCTCTAACAAGATCATTCAACTGTCCTTGGGTTAACTTTTTAGGCTCTAAATGTCTACCTTCAAAAGTGTACTCTGGTTCTGTAGATGGTCCGGAAATGCCAGTTGCACCTTCATCACTTTCCATGTCATCTATGATAGAATCTGGCCTATCACTTGGGGGAATTGGAATGGGCAATGTTTCATCATGTTTTACTGGTCTACGTGCTGAATCCAAGTTTGGATATACAATCTGGTGTTTGTTCTTGGCAGAAAACCCCATTAAGTTCACACTACAAAAATAACAGTCTTCATGATGATCTCTCGGCTCCCTCCATATCATGGGTAGCTATGGCAAATGGCATTGAAGCTTTCTTTTTGTTAAGCCAATCACGTAATCCATTTGAACAGCCAGAACAGATTTGATGTGGCGCCCATGGTTTATCTTGGTCACCTAGATGGCAACCAAAGTATAGCTTGTATATTTTCTTAATGTCGGTTGTAATACTTCGTCGCTGTGTTTTAGTTGTCAACTGGCCGCATACGAAACAGAACTTGTCGGGGTCATTCTTACATTGTCGAGGCATGTTGACTGACCTGAGCAAACTATAAATTCAAAAAAAATGTACACCAACTTGACACAACAAGTTCTTGGACTGGACTGATCTTTTGACACACAAAGCACGGTGTTGTTGCCTGAATCACAATGCTGCTAGACATAAAAGCTCACACCTGAAATACATAAGATGTATAATTAAGATAATTGAAATAAATAAGATGAATAAACTAAAAAAAAACAATAAAATAAACACAATCAAATGTTGAAATATTAGTATTTTGCCTATTTAAAATGGTTAAATCTGTGTAGTTATATATATGCCTTCATCTTGAAAACTATACGTGCTAGAAAAAATCTGAATGCAGTTTTGGAATCAGCGTGAAAAATGCTATCCAGCCACCACAAATTTTACTCTGATGAAAAATCTTTGTTGACCAGTGTTATTTAAGGTTATAGTAGTAAGTCAACAAAGCAATTAAACAACATTCTTTATGCTAACCTAACCTTGTAAAAAAAATCCCTGACACTTTCCTGACTTTTAAGACTAAAATATAAATGCTCCTGATTTATGGTAATTTTATAAGCAATGTGGCCGTGGCCATGGCCTCCTCCATCCTCCTCCTCCTCCTCCTCCTCCTCCTTCCCTCCCCTCATAGCCACACCTTTCCTCTCCTTAAAATCACCATTTGTTTAATTAAACAAAAATGTACATAAATTAAAATCATAAGACACAATTATACAGAATGTATTCTCAAAGCATAAAGCCATAAAATAGAATAATCCAAACCAAATTTTACTTAAGCACATATAGGCATAACCTTCTTACATTGATGAATTAATGGTGACAGACAAATAGGAATTATAATGTTTCCTTACTTACTTACTTACTCTTCTGTGAAGGCTTACCTATCATTTCAACATGTTAGCATCATATTAGTACTGGGGCTCAAAATATTGGGACTGAAAATTGCTAAATTTTGTTTACGTCTATCACCATTATAGGAAGCTAATAATAAAAAGTAAATAAATATAAAACTAATACATATTAACACTTACATTTAGAATTTCATAATATATACTCATAAATTCACAATCCAGATATATAAATCACGTCTCTACACTATATACAATTTCAATAAATTATATTACAGTGAAACCCATTTAATCCACTCTCTCTTTATCCAGAAATCTGCTTAATCCAGACTGGCTGACTACTCTGGACTATTTCTGGTTAATCCAGACTCAGTCTGGATTAACCAGAAATAGTCTGGATGCAGTCTGGATCACCCACGTGTTGGCCAACTTAAAACACTTTTGAATCACAAACCTGGTGTAGGGTGTGCTGCTGCTGCTTACCAGTGTTTTGAATAAAGAAAGTTCATGTTCTTTATGCAAATAGAATACATTTTAATGAACTTATATTGTAGGCAATTGTGGCAAGCCTATATGACTTTATCAAGAATTAAGTTATTGATGGTTTTAATGCACAAAAACCATCACAAAAAGTTCTAATTCTCAATAAAGTCCTTTCAAACATCGGAAATTTACACTATCGACAGTGGAGAATGTATCAAAACAGCAACTATGCAGCACAAATACATGAACACACATGCCCACAGCTTGGGAGGGACAGGCAAGTGTGCACAACACGTGGGTGATCCAGACTCTACTCTTATAATCTAGACTGAGTCTGGATTAACCAGAATTTGACCAGGCTTCATCTAGACTTCACTTTATCCAGAAATTTGCTTAATATGGACTGGATTTCTCCCCAATTAGTCCGGATTAAATGGGTTTCATTGTACTATAGAAATTTTAGTGTAATTAGACATTACTAATTAATTATTAGAGATTATTTATAGTGATAATTGTGATAATTGCCACCCATTCACTGACGATTATCATGGGCCATTAAAAGTATCATCATCCAGCCCTAATAGAGCTAATGCTATAAATGTCAAGATAAATGTATGTCTCAAAATGTAAATACATTGGTTTCAGAAAATAATATGAGCAACCCTGCCTGCTCAAATGCCATAATATTTCATACATTACAAAAGTTTTGCATAGGTGATGCTTTTAAAAGAAGTGTTTTTTAAAATTACCACCAAATGTATTGGTTTGATCTAAAAATAAATTAAATGGTGCAAATGCAAAAATTAAAAATAAAATAATTTCCCTGGCAATTTAGCTATAGTGTTACCTCTTTTTCAATAGATTTGGTTGTTATTGGATGATGTCCTATTAACAAGACTTGGAAAAGAGGAACACTGTAGAGGAATAACATTTTAAGATAATCTGAAGCTTCAGGCTTGAAGTAATTTAGACTAATGTTGCAAAACTTAAGATAAAGTACCACAAAGCAACATTATTATTATTAATGGAAAGCTAATGTAAAAAAACAATAAATATAAAAAAAAACAACTGTTGGAACAACATCAATGTCCCCTCTTCTATTTGTGATCTTGACCTTTTGGGCAAGAACCTGAGTCTTGCTCCCAGCACATTGTCTTATGATAATCCACATGTTTGTGAATTTTCAATTTAGGTTGAGTAGTTAAAAAATTATGGTGTGTACCTCCATTTCACTAGTTGACCTCTATTTATAATCTTAACCTTTGATACAGGGACCCCAAGTCTTGCCCAAAACACATCATCTTATGATCTACATGTGCATGAAGTTCCATCAATTTACATTGAGTGGTTCAAAAGTTATGACATGGACCTCCATTTGACCTCTATTAGTGACCTTGACCTTTGATGCAGGGACCCGATTCTTGTTCATGCCATCTCTATTCGTGATCCAGAGGTGTATGAAGTTTCATTAATACTGGTTGAGCAGTTCAAAAGTTACAGGCCTAAGCCCAGATTATTCAACAAGGATAGAGCCCCGACAGCAGTCTCTCTCACCCACAGAGTGGTGAGAAGCAACTTCATAAACTTGAATGTCTCTTGAAAGTGGAACTTAGCTTAGTGGTTGGTGCTATCAATTAGTAAAATAAAACTACATATACATATATAAACTAAATAATTAACATTCTCGCAATTAGTGATTTGCAAATGAATGGATGATGGGAGCCTACAGTGTGCCTTGCTATCTTGTCAATGTTTTAGTTGTATAGGCCTATGCCATTAAAGAAAGATCCCTATTCCACTATTGCATTCTTACCTTTAGCTGTGTGTTTTTTCCTTGTTCTTCAATAACTGCCTTTTTGAGGACCTGATTTTGAGCTCTTAACTGTAAAATTAATAATACAAAAATGGGGTAACTGAGACAAGTTAGAATAAAAGCAATAAAAAACTCTTAATGTTTAATGAGATATGACTACCCACACACACTGAAGTAACATGTCAGTGATGAGAAATTTTCAGTAACATGAATTCAATGTGAGAATGGAGACTACATACAAAAGAAACATATCATACCAAATGATGTTTATCTGTGATATGTTATCATTTCATTTGAGGCAAATGATATTGATGGGATATTTTTTTATCAGTGTACCCTATGAAACTACCATACACAACTTCACAAACTATGAACAGATCATGGAGAAATTTTGCACAAACACACTTGCAATTAACTATGTGAGAAACCTTACCCTATATACTGAATTAAAGTAAATGCTGAAATTGATCCCCATTGTTCTCAAGGCATATTCAACAATGGAGCTGCAAGTTATTGAGGGTGCACCAAAAATGTCAACATCAATGATTGGAATGTAACTTGTTATAAATGTACTGGAGTCTTTGTATAGTCTGAGAGTTATTGCCATAAGCAGATACTTTCAGATAGCCTTACAGTGAGAAATTTACTGCTGACAGATCAGATCTTGACAGCCAGAGAACTTTTGAAATGACTCAGTCCCAAAAGAATAACTGAATGTGTGTCTTGCTCCTTTCTGATGTATGGAATCTTTGCACAATCTTGTTCAGTGCTGGCAAACTAATGTAGGAATTCATCAAATATGGCAATGTATGAATCTGTGTTAATGACTCTTTGGAAAGAAACTGACCCAGCAATATATGTTACTTTGTACACCACACACAACTTTGAGCTAAAAATGTGTTGAATGAGGGGAACATAGGAGTTTCAATTGTACATACAGGGTGAATAAAAAGTTCTGCCCAATTTTGGGTGAATTGTGGAAACCAAAAATCAGGCATAACTTTTTATTCACCCTGTATTCAACTACTGTGTGTGTGTGTACTAATGAAGCATGACTTTGAGTGATGACATCTCTGTGCATCATGCATTGTTGCAAATCTGGTAATGTAAAATTTCACCAAGATATGTTCCTTGTTTACAAAATTAGGGAATATATATATATATTATATATTGCCCTCTATACTGTATGTATATCATAGCATGGTGAATAGGGTGTGACCATTGCCCTCCAAAAATCAAAAAATGGTCCTACAATGCTGTTCAAAGTTTTAGTGTTGTGTATTTATCTAGGAAACACCCCTGTAAATTTTCTTGGAGATCGGTGCATGTTTGAGCTAGCACCGTCGTACCAGCAAGTATTGCTATTTCAGCTTATGAACTTCATAAATAAGTGTGAAAATAGCACATTTTATCAGATTTTCATTTCCGGGTCTGGAACGCTGACCCACAAATTTTCCACGTATTATTTTATTGCATTTAATTTTAATGATGCTCTTTTCTTTTCCCTTGACAGTGATTTGATGTTGTGAATAGAGAATTTAATCATGGATACACGGCAAGATGATGAGTATGTCAGAATGTTA
Source organism: Bathynomus jamesi (assembly GCA_023014485.1). Classification (NCBI taxonomy): domain Eukaryota; kingdom Metazoa; phylum Arthropoda; class Malacostraca; order Isopoda; family Cirolanidae; genus Bathynomus; species Bathynomus jamesi. The sequence goes on along the minus strand of JAJOZX010013239.1, from coordinate 52,317 downwards.
TTGGGCACCGTACCCCGAGAAGAAGAAAAGGAAATAAAGGGCTGCAAACTGCCAACTAATAGGCAGGTCTTACTATGTCTGTTAGCAAACCTTCGGGATATGCATTGGGACCAGGCTTTATCTGCCACCATTGACAATGTGCTTTTGCATTACCAGAAGGCGAATGTCCCGACCATTACAGGCAGGAACAATATTGGCCGAGTGATTAAAACTTACTATGACAAAGACTACATGATGCTTATGAAAAAGAATGAGGATAGAAGACAGGCTGATGATCCTGGAATTATGAAGTTTAAATCAGAATTGAGCCTGACGATGAAATTTTATAAGAACACAGTGTTGTTGTTGAGGTTGTTTAGCCGATCAGCCCACCCTGATCGAGCAAGCTGGCGGCACGCAGGTAACCGATCGCCCTCTCCGGAGTGGACCAGAGGTTCAGCGCACTCGTGATGTTGTGTTGTGTTCGTTGTTGTGCTAGAGCAGTACAGTCCGTCATAATGTGTTCAATTGTTTGTGGTGTGTCTTGGCACAGGTGGCAGGTGTCGTCTATGGAGTTGTCTAGTCTGTGTTTATATGTCCATAAGTTGGGGTGATGTCCACATCGGAATCGTGCTAAGTTAACTCGATCCGATCTGCTCAGGCTGATCTCTGACCTGTTAATGGGCGGCGGCTTCGCACCTAGGACCGCATTCGGACCGAGTCGTGTCAGTGCTTTGTGGGTTAGGTGTGTGTGTATGTGTTTTCTGTACTGTGTGATGTCTGTGGGGCGTGGTATGGAATGGAGTATTTGGTTATAATGTCTCTCTGGTGTTACCTTAATGGTGCGAGGTGTTGGTGCATGATTGTACATGTAGTGGCAAGGGTGTTGTGGGTTAGTTGTCGCTGCTGCCATGAATTGTGTTCCCCTCATGTCTAAATGTTCCCTAACTTTTAGTATTTTTGTTTCTGTGTGCAGGTGTTCTATTGGTGTTGTTTGAGTGCATCCTGTAATGATACGAAGTGCGTTGTTTTGTATTGTTTGTAAGGTGTTTATGTGTGTGTTTGAGATAATGGGTGCCCAGCATGGGCTAGCATAGTCCATAACTGAGCGAATATATTGTTTGTAGATGAGTGATGTTGTTTCCTGCTGGTGTCCAAAGTTTGTGCCTGTTAGTACCCTAAGCGTGTTAAGTCTTGACGTACATTTGTTTTTAATGTCCTGAATGTGGTTTGCAAAAGATAATGATGTGTTGTATGTGACACCTAGTATTTTGGTTCTGTGAGTGTGTGGAATGTTGATGTTGTTTAGTGTAAGTTGTGGAATTACCTGGTGTTCTTTTGTGTTGCTTGTAAGCAAGGTGATGGTTGATTTTGTGGGCACTACTTTGAGTCTATTGTGTGTGAGCCAGTCTTGTATACTGTTTATGTATGTTTGTAGGTTATTTGTAGCAGTGTCGATGTTGTTGTGGGTGGATGTTAGAGTGATATCATCTGCATATGATGATAAGGTAAGCTTGTTATCTATGGGTGTTGGAATGTCATGCATGTATAAGTTGAAGTGTTGGTGAGAGAACAGAGCCTTGAGGGACCCCGTTCGGAAAAAGCTTGTTTTTGGATGACTTGCCATTAAATGTGACATGTGAGTATCTTCCTGAGAGATAGTTGCTCAGCCACCTTTTGGTGTTATTGTGCATGTTTGTGTTGAGTATTTTGTTTATGAGAGGGAAGCGTGGGATAGCATCAAATGCTTTACTAATGTCTATTGTTGCTAATAGTGTACGTTGAGCTGGTCTTCTAGAGTTGATGCCATCCATGATGTGCTGCGTCAGGTTAGTGAGTAATGTCGTGGTTGAGTGGTGAGGTCTGAATCCATGTTGAGTAGGCAATAGTGGTATGTGTGGGTTGGTGATTTGTAAGATTAGTCTTTCTGTTACTTTGGAAGGTGTGCATAGTAAAGTAATGGGTCTATAGGAAGCTGGTTCTGTTGGATTTTTGTTTGGTTTGAGTAGTGTAATAATTTTACCTTGTTTCCATATGTCAGGAATAATAGTGTTGGTATGAATATGTGCTGATATTTGTGAGAGCTAGTATTCCTTGTGGGCCCAAGTGTTTAAGGTGTATGTTAGATATGTTGTCTGGTCCAGTAGCCTTCGAATTTTTAATGTTTTTGATGATCTTGGTGGTCTGGTCTGTATTGAAGGGTGTAATGGTTGTGTCGAGTCTGTAGGTTTCTTGTGTCTGGCTGTTTGTTTGTCTGCATGTTTCTGGTTGTTGTCTCTGTTTAAGTGACTTATCTTTGCGTAGTGATTAACTAGAATGTTAGCTTGTTGTGTGTATGTTAGGATATTATTTTGGATGCGACAGATAGCCACGTGTGAGGTGTGAATGCCGCTGTTAGAGTGGGTAATGCTGTTTATAGTCTTGTATAGCCTGTATGTATCTGTGGAGTGGTTTAGTGTTGTTATGAATTCCCTGAATGTTTGTTTGTTTTTCTTTGAGTTTGTTGTTTATTTCTGTGTTGAGCTGTTGTATCTGCTGCTTTATGGCTTCTGTGTGTGGTGTTTGTGTGTTATGTTTGAGGTTGTTACGTTGCCTTATGAGGTGGGCTATTTCTCTAGTGTAATTTGGGTTGTATTTCCTAATGTTGCCCTTGGGTATATATTTGTTTACATTATTGATAATCTGATTAAATGTCTTGAGTGTTGTATCGATGTTTATGATGGGTGTGCTGTTTAATGTGGTGAATTGTTCCTCAGTCTGTATTTTGAACTGTTCCCAATCAGCTTTCTTGTAATTTCTGTAAGTGTGCCTAAGGCTGTTGGGGCAGAGTGTAGAATGTGTTGTAATGATGATGGGCAGGTGGTCTGATGACAGTTGTTTTTCTGTTCTCCATTGTGTATGTGTTGCTAGTGAGGGGGAACAGAACGTTATGTCTGGGGAGGAGTTTGAGTATCCTGCTTGATGTGGTATGTGTGTATGTTCTTCTGTATTGTTAAGAATGAAGAAGCTGTTTAGTTGTGTGGCTATGTTGGCACCTCTGGTGTTGTTTTGGTTGTGCAGGTACCAACTAGTGTCTTTGGTGTTGAAGTCTCCTCCTAAGATGACATTAGTGAGAGAGGCAAGATTGTGTAACTGTGGATTGTAATTGGCTGGCACCTGAGGTGAACTATCTGGTGGGATGTAAATGTTGATTAGTGTGGTGTTGTGTTTTGCGCGTGTTTTAATGTTAACTGCCTGTATTTCTATCGTGTTATCTGCTTGGATTGTGTTTGTAATGTTTTGGGTAGCATCAGTGTAGCTAATGCTTTTACGTATGTAAGTGATTAGTCCACCCCCGTTACCCCCAGTACGATCTTGATGGATCGCTGTGAAGTCAGGGATGGTGGGTGTTTTGTGTGTGCGTTTTAGTTTTGTTTCTTGTATAAGTGCTATGTGAATGTTTTGTTTGTGTACGAATTCCCTAAGCTGCATGATTTTGTTTGTGAGGCCATCTACATTGTACTGTAATATGTTAATATTATACTTCTGTATGTGTCTCATGGTGCTATTGTGTCTATGTCTTTGTGTATGGTGACATGTGTAAGTTGTAGTGGGGCCTGGATTAGTCTTAATGTCACCAGAGAGTAAGAGTAGTTTGGGGAGCACGCAATTGTTCCCTGTAATTGAAAAAATAGCACGCTGAGAATAGGTCCGGCCCCGGGAGCCGATTGGCACTCTGACCATGCCACGCAACAAGCCGTCGACTGCCAGTCTGGCCAACCGTAGACAGCCCACTGCACGGAGATTTGAGGAAGTTTGGCCACCAGCGCGTTGATGTTTTGGTTTGACGTCGCCTCTTCGCGTTGACGTGTCCTGCGCTGGAGGATGCAGCCACTGTTTAGAAGCTTCCTCGTCAGCTGCTAACACTTTTTTCACGTTGTTCTCGCTACCTGTTCAGACGTTTTTTGTAAACAAATCTCAGTTTTCTGCTCAACACGGCTCTTTCTAATTTTAAAATTGATTAGTCAAGGAAGGAAGATGTTGACTTCTATTTTGCAGCAACAGTTGATGAAAGACATGGCGGCTGCGAAAAAGGGGAAAACTCAGGCCGAACAAGATGCCATCGATACTGACATACTCTTTATGAAAAGCATGCTAAGTGACAGAGTAGCTACCTACTCTGGGGTAAACAAAGTACTCACAGAAAAGGTTCAGAAGTGACAGAAAAGGCAGATGTGAGAAGAGAAGCGACAAGAGAGAGAGCAATGTGATCATGCTGAGAATGTACAGGCTGATATTGATTCACCTATTAGCTCTGATGAGGACGATGACATTGATAAGGCCAGCACTGCTGAACCAAAGAGAAAACATCAGAAACAGTGAAAGAGGGAGTTTCAATTTTTGTGCCCCATGATATTCTGAAGTCGGCAGAACTTGTTTCCATGCAGTGTTCGAAACAATATCTCGCCGACCCAGCTGAGTGTAATTGTGTACTCCCTTGTATCTGCATGTGGTGGAGATACATCAAAGCTGAGTCTAAATGCAAGGACAGCCCACCGATACCGAGCATCCATCGTGTCAGAAATAAGTTTAAAAATCATGGATGAATGGCAACCATCAGACAAAGTACTGGTGCACTGGGATGGTAAACTTATGGACACGCTGGATTCCAAAGGCACTGATGACTGCCTGCCCATTCTTGTGTCTGGTGTCAATGGCACAAAGCTTCTTGGAGTCCCACCTCTTCCGCATTTGACTCAAAAAGCTGGCCTGGTTCAAGGAGACTTGATATCAACAGCAACCAAACAACTTCTGGTCGATTGGGAGTGTTGCACACGCAACAATCTAACCTAACGATTCTTCAGCAAAATGTACTGCATTGGCAAACGCACAAGACGTCTCTGGCCAATACCTACAGACTAATCGACCCAGACATCATCCTCATTAACTCACACAGCCTAATGGCTCCCCAGCAAATAAAACTGTTCAATTACATCATACAATCGAACAGATCGCAAGAACTGCATGACGGTGTTGCAATTGCCGTCAAACGTGGTCTTCGCTTCGAAGAGATCACAAGCTTCGAAGACGAAACACTGGCAGTGAGGTTAAAACTGGGTCATGAAGACCTCGTCATTGGGATGACATACTGCCCCCCGAGGAGGGGCACCATCTCATCAGCAGATATTATCAAACTTCTGAACTACAACTGCCCAGTTTACATCATCGGAGACCTGAATGCCAGACATGTGGACTTCGACGATAACTACAGTAACCATTACGGGAAACAACTGGCGGAAATAAACAGAAGGGGGAAAATGAAGTGGCTAGGGCCACATTTTCCAACTTTTTACGGCAGGAACGCCGGAACGATGCCCGACAAAATTATTGCCAATAATCTGGCATACCTCAACACTCATCACTATCCGGGCCCAGCCACACCCAGCGACCACGTCCCTATCATCATGAAGATTGCCTGCGCTCCTTTACAAGTCCCAATCCGTCCCCGCCACTCCATCCGCAAGACAAACTGGGAGGAGTACCAGGCTGACCTCGCCCAACACGAGCCCTCAGAACTGAATGGTGGGGGGATAGCAGCAATTGAAGCTGCCACGGCAGACCTTCTGAAGGCGCTGAAGACTGCCAAGGAAAAGCACGTACCCACCATCACCCACCGCATTCTGCCACACCCCTCCCCCTCCGAAGAATTAGTCGCCGCCACACGCCAATTAAACGTCGTCAGGAACCAGATGGACAGCGGCATAAATTACCTGCATAACAAACTGCAATACAACATCCTCAGAGCCCGACTACGAGGCTTGTGGATTGAAAAAGAACACGACATGTGGAACGCGCTCGTCGTCAGGATAGACGTAGAAAGAGACCCTAAAACCTTCTGGTCACAAATAAGGAAACTAAAAGGAACACCCAAAGCTGAAAAATTCAAGATACTCCGGAATGAAAACGGAAGACCTCTCATCTCGGACCAAGAAATAGCGGAAAGCTTTCGAAATCGTCTCAGAAGAACGTTCAACATAAGCGATGAAGAAAATTACCTGTTCGACGAAGACAATGAAGCAAGGGTCACACAGTGGCTGGAAGACAACCACGAAAGGATCCTACCAACGGATAGGGCAGAACCCCTAAATGCCAACTTCAGAATTACGGTGAAAGAGGTCACTGACACGATCAGCCTCTTTAAAGAAAAGGCACCAGGCCCCTCCAGAATCACGAAAACCCTGATCCAAAAGTCGCCCCCGAACATACACGAAGAGATAGCAAACATATTTAGCGCCAGTCTCTCCATCGGATACTTCCCAAAAGCATTAAAAACTGCAAAAATCATCATGATCCCTAAAGGAGGGAAATCCACAGAGTTCATCGAGAACTATAGACCCATCAGCCTGTTAGAGGTACTCGGCAAAACCCTGGAAAAAATACTCCTTCGAAAACTGAATTTCCACCTCACGGTCAATGGTGCGCTTTCAGACACCCAGCATGGATTCAGGAAAAAGAGAGGCACAGCCACAGCCCTCGCCATTCTGCACGAAGCGGTGGCAAACAAACTAGCGTTCAGCAGAAGAGTCTCGATAGTACTGAGAGATGTGAAGGCCGCCTTCGACAAAGTGTGGCACCAAGGATTACAATACCGCATCCTCGAACAGAACATGGACGCAAACTTAGGGAAAATCCTTTGCAGCTTCCTCAAAGATCGAAAAGCTTACGTCCAACACAAGACCCACACTGGCAAGCTCTTCGACATCCAGGCGGGAGTGCCACAGGGAGCGATACTTTCGCCCACTCTGTACAACCTGTACATCGCCCAATTGCCTCCGCCCCCACCACACACCCGAGAAGTCATCTACGCGGATGACATCACGCAAATAGTAACATCAAACCTCGGCAAAGAGCAACACGCCAACAGGCTGAAGAGACAAATTGAAAGAATCAATGAATTCGAGGAACGTTGGAAAATTCAGACGAACCAACAGAAATTCAGTTATTAACATTGGCCACAGGAACGTTCACGCACTAGAAATAAACAACTGAGTCCAACCTTACAAGCAACAAGGCACAGCTCTCGGCCTGACCATCAACAGCTTTGGCTATAAAAACCATACCACAGCAAGGTCAAACAAAGCGAGAAGTGAGCTCAGTAAACTCTACCGTTTCAGGGGACTCTCGGTAAAAAATAAGAAGATGCTGTACACGGCGCTGGTACGGTCTATCCTCGAATACCCGGCAATTCCACTGCACACAACGAGCGACACAAATCTGATGTTGCTACAAAAAATACAGAACGCTGGAACAAGATTCATCCTGGGAAAATGACTCAGCGACAGGATATCATCCCAGGCACTGCACCAACAAGCAAACTTACCAGCCCTCAATGTCCTCCTGCACAGTAGGGCGGAGAAAACTTGGAGGAAGGTACAAAACACCTCTCCACAGACCTATGAAGAACTCGATATTGGACCTCAGCGCGGGAGAGAGTACTTCTATTTCAAGAGAAGTCTACCCCGCAGCAGACAACCCCCACCAACGGCACTTTTTGTACCGTATAGAAAAAAAAAATAAAAAATAAAAAATAAAAAAATAATCATAAATAAATAATAAATAAATAAATACAAATAAATAAATAAAAAAATAAAAATAATAAATAAATAAATAAATAAAAAAAAAAATAAATAAAAATAAATAAAAAATAAATAAAATAAGAGGGGTAGAAAACCCAAACTAAGCTAACAAGTCAAGCACCCTACAAAAGCTTGAACGCGCAAGGAAGGTGATTCACTTATCACCAGACCTTAAATCCCCCATAAAAAAAAAAAAAAAAAAACTGCGCATCCTTGGTGAGCCCGAGGACCTATCAACTCTTCATCTATATTTCCCATTTCCCCACTTTCTGTTACCACTCCGACTACTCTAATTTCACCTCTTATAACGTCAACAACAACAACAACAACAACAACAACAACAACGGGGTGTGAACAGAATGTCGTTGGTATGGTTTTCGACACAACTTCATCCAATACAGGTAAACCTATTTCAAACATCGTCGTGAATTTATCACGACATTAATACCAAAATACAGTGAATGATTTAACAGAAATCTGCAAAAAGCACGTGCCTGAAATGGTGGCCTTAAACTACAATTACATTTTTTTTTTCAGGACAAAAAACAGCTGCTTGCGTCTCCCTCCAAAAGGAATTAGAGCGTGCCATATTCTGGTGCGCTTGTCACAGGCATGTGGGCGAAGTCATCCTAGGTGTTTGCTAGGATTGCTTGAAAGTGGAGGGCTCTTCAAGTCCAAACATAATGGTTTTCCAGAGGTGAGTCATAAGCTTTACAAAATAACAAGGAATATTATTATCTAATGAACAAATTTAGTGGAATTTCTTTTATTAGACTTATAAGATATACTAACACCAAGCAAATGATCGATCATATCAATCTTAATACCCCTAAAACAATATTATAGATTAGTACGAAATACAATAATCCCAATAATTGCATTTCTAGGTTCAAGAACCATTTCTCTCAACTGGCGTACAATGAAAAAAAGAAATACTACTACCCCGCAATGCCTGGAGTGTTTGAGGAGCGCCAGCAGGAGATGGCTGACTTCTTCCGTGAATCTGTAGCCCAACCATTTACACGTGGCAACTACAAGGAGCTGGTAGAGCTTTGTCTGCTGCTTGTAACTAAAGGATCCGAGCCAGTGAACTTCACAATGGTCTACCCCGGCGCACTTCACAAAGCAAGGTGGATGGCTAAACTGCTCTATACCCTCAAGATTGTTCTTTTGTCAGGCCAGATCAAAGAGCAGTTTCCCAAAGCCGAGGTTGTGACTAAAAGTCAAATCAGCAAGTTAGAACGGTTTGCTGTGTTCACAGTCGCTGTTTGTCCCATGGTGGATTGTTTGCCCCGTTCCAGCAAGTGCGCCATTGAATGACTTGAATTTGGTCAAAACCTTGGTTGAATTTGCCCCATATGACACCACAATAGTTGACAAAGCACGTGTGGCACTCGGTAGACACACTTGGTACCTAACTGAGGAGTTGGCCCCACTGGCTTTGTTCTTGTCCCAAGTACAAGAAAGGACAAAAGAGGAGATGAGGAAGGCCCTTCTTTGCCATGAAGGCACTGAAGTTACTAAGAGAGTGGGGCTCAATCATGGGGGCTATGGAAAGCCATATCTTCCCCCCGTCCCAGAAAGTGGCACTGCCCTGGTGGACCTAATTGGGCCTGACTCAAGCCGGTTCTTCACCATTTTAGGCATGCCCTATCAGTTTCTCCACAGTCCAGCCAGTGAATGGGCGGATCATGACAACTACCTGAACATGAAATGGGTTGTGGACAAGCTTCAGGTTGTCAATGAGGCTGCAGAGCGTGGTGTAAAACTTTGCCATGACTTTCTTAATGTTGCCAGGGATGAGGAGCGCTTTCAAGAAGTCCTTCAAGTAGTTGAAAATGACAGACTCCGCGTTCCTAATCAGCGCAAACGATCATCTGTTTCCGAACAGAAATCATGGTTTCTTGCTCTAGAGAAATAATACCTTGTGAATATATGATAAAACCCCTTAATGTACCATGAGAGAATAAGAATGATTAACTTTTTTGTGTTAGTGATAACAGCTTTTAATTAAGACAGGCAAATGATTTGTGTTAATATCCCTTATGATGGTTGTGTAATCTCATATATAGGCGCTATGCCCGTATAAGCAAAATCGCTATTTTTCAAATTGCTGGTGCTCACTCGAATATGCATGAATCTTCAAAAAATTGCATGTGGGTATTTTTTATGTCAATATGCAACACCAAAATTTTGAACAGCATTGTAGGACAAAGTTGGGGCAACTGTCACACCCTAATGGTGAAGAGCCTAGTTTGTCAAAGTTTAACTGAAGTTCCTTTCAGTCCTGCCTCAGATATGAGATATCTTTGATTTTGCAGCTAAAAATCAAGGTACTTAATCTTAGGAAAACCTTAAACCTACAGCTTAACATAGAATCCAAACCACAACCCACCAAGGACATCTGAAATTACAAAGTCTTAGCATGAACTCAATTTCACAACCTCCTAATCAGTAGTATAGGATTTTAATTGCTAGGCTACTCAGGCAGGCACTCCCAATCTCTTGAAGTGTTCCAAAGAGGTTAAGTCATGGCTTGTAGGTCTTCTGACCAGGGCCAGATTAAGGCTGTGAGGGGCCTAAGGCTAATAAGAGAGAAGGGCCTATATATGTTGTGAAAAAACTATATAGGGCTATGGGTTAATTGCCTGATACCCTCATCCATTGGAAATTTCTAGCAGATTACAGTGGAAAGTTAATGACAAAAGCCCTATATTTTTCTGTTAGAGAGTTATGTATATGTAGGTCTTCAAAGGACCTCTATGTTTATTTGCCTTCAGTATTTACGCTGCCTAATGGTAAAGAAAGGAATTGCCTTACCTTATTATTTCGTTGGGCCTCACTTCTGTTTGAATGTAGGGCGCGCCAAACTTTTTTGATGTAGGGCTGTGGTACAATATAGTTACACAACGAGTTGATTTGATGTAACTAATATAGGCAGTCACTGTATTTAAATACCTGAAGGTTTTATATTAAAGAGGATTTCACTCAGAACTTATAGGAAGATAAAGTACATCTTCCTTGCTTAAAGCATCGCTGTAACATTAGCAGCTCAGAGTGCCACCAGTATAATATAATCTTCGTATCTTATTATTTGCTGAATTTGCAAAGTTTGTTGACTCTTCTCTCGAAGTAATTTTCATGAGTCAGCAATGGAAAATATTGAACACAAAATAATAAATTTGATTTTCCTGTTGTCAAGCAGGCCCGATGCCTACACATGGGTTCTATGTATGTATGGCAATTATTTTCATTCCCAATAGGCTATGTCACCAATCCCAAGGCAATTTTGTAGATATTTAATTCAATTAATAATTTATATTTAATTAAGAAGTAAAGATACCACATATGATACCATGTTGTAAGCATGTATAGTTTTTCCATATATGTACTACCTATATATTGTATATAATTCATAAAATCTCCAATCAAACAAATGTACATTTATCCAAATTTAACAACTAACAAAAATCAAAGCTATGTACATGAAAAAAAAAACCAGCAAAAACAGCATACAATTCAAATAAAAAATCATTTCTTCCTGGCTTTAAACCATGATATCAAACAAAACATCCCACTTTCTTCAACATGATGAATGATCATTAACACTAGGCCCAAATTGCTAATGTCTGAAAAGCAATTTCAGAAACAGGTTAACTCTTTGAAGCCAAGATTTCATACAAAAATGGATGAAAATCATTAAATACATATTGACAATAATACACCATCATATATAATGACATAAAAACCTCTTAACTAAAACTAAAAAAAACTTATTTTCCACCTCTGAAGATATAATTATGCAGTTATATGTTATGATATTACTTAACCAACCTTGTGACAAAGCTTTAGGGTTTATGATATAAAAACTAGGGCCTAAGGCTACAGCCTCATTAGCCTAATGGTCAATCCAGCCCTGCCTCTGACAAGAACTCCAACCCCTTTCATCTCTTATCATTCCTCTGGTAGTTTTGGAGATGAAACATGTGGCACCATGTGAACATTTAACTGCAGAACACCCTCTCAGACAATGGGAGAGGGTGATTCTCAAGAATGAATACACATTTCATACAATATATACTGATATTCGTCCTTATGACTGATATTCATCCTTTGATAGAGTTTGCTTCATCCTTGTGGAATTTGGGCTATCTTGGCGATTTAAAGCTGCTTGAGGCTGTGCAGCATCTAGATTAGTGATGCAGGTCACATCCGCATCCGCATCCGCGGAACATCTGCACATTTTCTCGCATTCGCATCCGCGTCGCATCCGCACTTTGGACTGCGGATGTCATGCGGATGTGGACCATTGAGATAAAATGTCATTAATAAGCGGAAATTATCAAATTCTACTATATTAATAGAACTAGTTCATTGTGCGCAAAAGTGATGCAAGCGACAAGATGAGAGGCTGTTCTTGTATGAAGTTACTCTCTTGCAACCTACTTAGATCCACGTTACAAAGCTAAGTTATTTTCACAGTACATTAGAACGAGTTAAATCATCACTTGGCAAAGTAGTTGAAGAGCTTCAATCTCTTGAATCTGTCGCTTCGCCACCCACTAAAAGAATAAAAGTTTCAGTGACAGAACCAACACCTTCAACAAGCAAATCTATCACAGAATCTGTCTCTCAGTTTCTTGAGTCAAGCAGCAATGACGAGACCTACGCGATGTCAAAAGATGTAGTAAAAATGATCGAGAGCTATCACCAAGAAAAACGCCTGGCTGCATGTGACAATCCTATTAGTTGGTGGAAAAATACGCAGAATATCTATCCATACTTGAGTAAACTTGCAAGGAAACATTTAGCCTGTCCTCCAACAAACGTACCAAGCGAGAGATTATTTAGCAGTGCTGGATTAATATATGATGAAAAGAGAAACAGACTGGCAGCAGAAAAGGCAGAAAAATTAATGTTCCTTAAGCATAACCTTCCTATAATTAAGTTTGAACATTAAACGATGAACATCTTAGTTTACTTTATTTTAATTACTCATTTATAAATATGCCTAATAAAACTTTAAACTTAATATAAATAGTTATCAAGCTAATTAAAGATCTCTTTCTATAAGGGTGGAGGTTGGGGAAAGAGGTCGGTGGGGTGCATTTGAGTTGGGTTCACGTCCCGCATCCTGGTAACACAATTATGGTTTCTAATTGTGGCTGAAACTCAACAAAATATAACGAATTTATTTGCAGACGAATTCACTAATTGATTTCTATATTAGTTAGATGCTTGATATTATTTTATATGTTCAGAGAAAAGTACAGCAATTATTGTACAATTAATCAATTATACTACATTATAGCTACAGCTCTCTCTATATAATAACTTATTATATACGTTAAACACAACAAATCTCGAATATATCCTAAAAAATAACGAAAATGTAGACATCCGCATCCGCGGATGTTGAAATCAAACATCCTCATCCGCATCCGCGGATGTGAAAAAAATGACATCCGCTACATCACTAATCTAGATGGACGAAACAGATAGAGGGCTTGACAGACCTAGGTTACAGTGACCGATTGAGATATCTTAATTTGTATTCCATACATGGCCATCTTTTGCGATGTGATCTGATTTACTGCTATAAAATATTTCATGGACTCTGTGGTATTTGTCCTATGGACATTTTAGAGATGGCCCCTAGAATGGGTAGAGGTCATGAATTTAAAATTCAGATACAGCATTCCTATACTGAAGTGCATCACTGTTTCTTCTCTCTTTGTGTTGCGAGATATTGGAATATGCTGGCAGGTGAGCTGGTGGATGCTCCCAATTTGAATGCTTTTAAGGTTGCTTTACCTGATGCCCTGGGAACTGAATTGTATTCCTATGTTGATTAGTCAACAACCTGTGCTCATTGCATCTTCCCAGTCCTTTTATGTAACTGCAGACTTTGATAGTAAATAGATACACAAATCCAGTCCATAGCTAACCTCCCTATCAATTTCTGGTTGTCTGACTGGAGTATCTATGTGTGGGTCCTCACTCTCTATTGTGTTGGTGCATCACCCAAAGCAGGATTGGCATGTGCCCCAACATGGTGACTAACATGATCAGTAAGACAGCACTGAGTAAATACCAAGTTCTCCAGCTGTAAACAGGATTTCAAGGTGAAACATGACTTCTGATATATATATATTATATATATATATATATATATATATATATATATATATATATATTAGGGTGGTTCACAAGCATAGGGAAAATTTAGCATCTGAGATTTCACTTTTGGGTCATTGTTGCTTTTGTTCCTACACTTAGTGGGAATAACTGTGTGAAATATGGTTGGTCTACGGTGTCGTTAAGAGGTCGCTCAATCATGCATGACATGTCTCACTAATGACTGATTACTATAGTATGACTAAATTTGGCTTCTTTTGTAGGAATGTGTAGAAATGCAGCCGAAGCAATCAAAAACACAGTCTAGCAGTGAGGTGTGGTTACTAGGGAAGGCGGAGGAGAAGTTAACTAGGGCAGGACTCCCTACCAAGCTTCAAGTCCTCCGGAAATTCATGTTCCACCATCTGGAGGAGAGGAAGACAGAATATAACAGTGCAGTGATGACCACTGAGGCTTTGATCCTGTTTTGGACAAAAGCAAATGTTCCAATGACGGATACCAGATATGCTGAGAAGAAGCTCCTGAAACTGTACGAGCAATACAAGGGGCTGAAGAAGAACCGCACAAAGAATTTCCCATCCTACAGAATGAAGGAGGACATATTTCGCAGAGACCTTGACGATGTGTTCGATCTTTCACGTCATGACGCCCTCGAGACCATGATGAATGAGGAGGACAAGAACTTCCTTGTCGCTCAGCTTAATAATCCCACTTCCTCCAGCTTTGGCCCGATTGAGAAGAAAATGGCTGACCAACAAATGAGGAAGAGGATTCGGTGTGAGGCGGAGATGAACTGAGAGGGGAAGGCCAAGCGCGAGGCGGATACGAGATGGTCCCAGGGAGAACTGGAGGCTTCTAGTTCAAGCACATCTGAATCATCAGATTCAGATACTGTAGTTTTTAAGGAGTCAGCACAAAAACATTCCACTCCTAAGCGATTGAAGTCTGTGATCACACCTGACATTTCCTTAGCCTTGGATCGCCACATCAGTGACAGGAAAGGAATGGCAGTGGTCACAGCAACTATTAAATCGCTGGGGCACAACTTGGATGAAGTGTCAATCTCATGCAGCACCATTCATCGCATGAGACAATGTACATGTGAAGTGGTGTGCCGTGAAGATCAGGCCACTTTCAAGACCCATGAGCCCCTTCTCTTGCACTGGGATAGTAAGCTGATTACAGGTATCTCCCATGGGTTAGAGGTGGTGGACCGTGTGGCTGTTCTTGTAACCGGTAATGGGGAAGAGAAACTCCTTGGAGTTCCAATGGTAGCTGCTGCAACTGGAGCATCTCAGGCTCAGGTGTGCCTGAAGCTTGTGGGCAACTGGTCTTTGAGGGGCAATGTTCGAGGTCTTGTTTTTGATACAACTGTGTCCAACATGGGACTTCATGCTGGAGCTTGTACTCTCATTGAAAAGGAGTTGGGTATTGATCTGGTGTGGATCGTTTGCCGACACCACGTGGTAGAAGTTGTCCTTGCTGCGGCCTTCGGTGCTTGTTTCGGAACATCCAGTGGACCTGAAATTGGCCTATTCAAGCGCTTCAAGCAGCACTGGGTTTTCATTGATCGCAGCAAGTTCGAGAGTGCACCCGACAGCCTGTTCATTGAAGCAGCAAAACAGAGGAAGGAAATGGTCTCCTACTACAAGGAGGCTGTCAAGAAGAAGAGCCAGCAGGATGACTATGATGAACTGATGCTTCTCTGCCTCCTTTTCTTGGGAGGGAAGCTTGATGGTCCTGTGAGAATTCGAAGCCCTGGAGCCATGCACCATGCGCGATGGATGGACAAGGCCATTTACACGCTCAAGGTGTTCCTATTCAGAGATCAATTCACCTTCCTTCAGACCGAGAAACGGAACATCGAGGAACTAGGCATGTTTATCATGCTCCTTTACAACCGCTACTGGAACGAGGCCAGTGTTGCATACATGGCTCCATTGAATGACCTCACTTTCTTGCGCCAGCTGAAAGCTCACCCAGGAAAGATGAACGACGCAGCAAATGCCGCGATGAAGCGCCATTTGTGGTTCATTTCTGAGCACTTAATCCCCTTGGCACTCTTTGATCCTTGAGTTCACGTGTCCACGAAGGAGAGGATTGCTCACAACATCGTAGCTGTTCCCGAAAAAAGAAATGGACTCAAGCGCATGGATGGAAAAATGGTCTCCTCGAGCAATCCCTTGGAATTCTATGCCACCAAACATTCAGCAATCTTCTTCAACCTCGTCATGCAGCACAGAAGTGAACAGGCGCAATCATTCCTGTCCAAGACACCAAATGATTGGAACACAGATCCAGCTTACCAAGGAATGAAGGAATGTGTAGAGAAGATGGCAGTGGTTAACGATTGCGCAGAAAGAGGAGTTGTGCTCATTAAGGCTTTCAACAGCACAATCCCGAAGGATGAAGTGCATTATTTGTTCCACTGTTATAATTTCATATGTTAATATATAATATAGTCATAAATTGTCAAGTCATTATTATCCTTGTTCAATAAATGTTCCAGTCATAAATTGTAAAGTCATTATTCAAATTGTTTCATTTTGAGTGAGTGCATAAAAAGGTCCTAGAGCATAGATAATTGGCATGTTTATTCTTGGTGGGAAATAGAATAAGGGCAGATGTGACCGAATTTAAAATTCCAAAAAAAATGCGGTTGTGGACCACCCTAATATATATATATATTAGGGTGGTCCAAAAAGTTAAAGCATCGACTAAGTTCTCTCCACAAGGTTGGTTTTATGCCTCTTGGTGTGGACAGTATTTGTGCAAAGTTTCACGTTATTCGGTTAATATTTAGGGGTCGCCCCATTTTTTTTTGGTTCTCAAAGAATATGAAAGAAAACAGTAAGACAATAGGACATGATAATGGGTATCTTCATTATTTCTTCTGCATCAGAGTCGCCTTGGATGGTATTGGTATCTGTTTTCGGTGGGCGGCTACGAGTTGTAGGAGGTACTGCTTCTGGTCCTCGTTTTGTGTCAAAGTGTCATTGTAGCGTTGTGCGAGAGCAATACCTCGCTCGGCAGCATCATTGACGACTTTCATCTTTAAGGCGCGATCTCTAAGTTCCCTGTAGTTCTTGTCATTTGGCCATTCCCGTGGATCTTTTTGAAGTAACTGGCGCGCTTCCTCCTTACCTCCAACTTTCAAGGCATCAAAGAGGGTCAATGTCCTTTTCGTGACGAAGGATGCCACATCATTTTCAACACCAGCTTCCGCCATGTCGATTCGTCGGGGGCAGCCATTCTTTTGGGGATGTTGGAGGTGTTGAACCATTCTCCTTTTGGTATCAGGATCGATCCTATTATCGAAGAAGGCCAGTCCAATCAGATGCTCCAACAAGTACCACAGGTGGCATCTTAGAGCTGTCTTCGCCGCTTGTGCAGCTCCTCCGTGTGGATATTTTTCCAGAAGATGCAGCATTTTGAGATCATTGAGAGGAGCTTGTGTCCCCATTGGCGCTTCATGCCAGTACTTGACGTAAATCAGACTGACAAATAAAGCCAGCTGAGTCATGTTTCGTTCTTCGCGTGCTGTGAGCTTGAATTGATAGTGAAAGAGGTAGATTTTGAGCGCATAAATCGCCTTCGCCATCCATCTCGCGTGGTGCATGGGACCTGGAGCTTGGATAAAGAGTTGACCACCAGTCTTTCCCCCAGGAAGAGCAAAGATAGTTCAAGGAACTCCTTGTAGTCGTCACGAGGTTGGCTTGCCTGAAGAGCGTTAGGTAAGTAAGTGAGCATCTCTTTTCTCATCTCTTGGAGTTGAGGGTTCTCGAACAAGCTGTCCGATGCTGAGACAAATGCTTCGTGGGAGAGATGGCCATTCCTTTTGAAATCGCTTAAAAAGGCCTGTTTCAGGACTTCCTGTTGAGCCAAATATTGAGGCAAAGACATCA
Organism: Bathynomus jamesi; assembly: GCA_023014485.1. Lineage (NCBI taxonomy): Eukaryota > Metazoa > Arthropoda > Malacostraca > Isopoda > Cirolanidae > Bathynomus > Bathynomus jamesi. The sequence continues at coordinate 34,679 of JAJOZX010013239.1, read as the reverse complement.
GCAAGTACGACTTCAAGTATATGATGTCGACAACCGATCCAAACTAGCTCGTGACCCAATGCTTCTTCAATCCTGACACAGGCTCCGCGATGTAAACCCATGTTTGACGCAGTGGTATCGAAGACGAGACCTCTCACATGCTGTTCCACGTTCCATAATTTCATAGTTTGAAGGCATGCCTGGGCCTGTGCTTCTCCAGTTCCTTGTTTCATCTTTGGGACACCAAGCAGCTTCTCCTGTCCATTGAATGTTATAAGGATTGCTATCCGATGCACATTCATATTCTTCCCTTCAATGCCGGGGAGAAGCTTTCCATCCCAATGGAGAAGGACAGGGTCTTCTAGAGAATGATTCTAGGTCTTCTCGAGCTGCCTGTTCTCGCCCACTTTCTCTGTAGCGATGAATAGAGCTCCGAGAGCACGTCATCCCAGACAGATCATGCCCCGCGGCCTGTAATACAGCTCCAGTTACGAAAACAGCATTCCAGTCAGAAAGATTGGTGCGATCCATTGCTCCAATGACTTCTGGAGATTGGAAAATGTTCGTAACCTTGTTCTTGGGATGCTTTGGTGCCGGAGCTTCAGACGAAGAAGGAATCAGAACCGATGGTCTATAGTCGTCGTCGTCTTGCGAAAAAAGGGAAGAAGAAGAGGAAAGATCAATTGATGACACTCCTGCTTCTTCCAAATCTTTCTGTGTTGCTTCATGCCTTGCCTTCCTCTTGGCTTCCTTCTCCATTCTGGATCGCTTTCTGTCCTCTTGTGTAGTCATTTCCTTATCAATGCCAGCCATGCTGCAAGAATTGACGTCCTTGCGCTGCATGGACAGGAAATTTCAGTCCTCAACATTGACGATTGTGCTCATGGCATCACTGGTTGCGATGTCAAACAGTTCCTGGATGTCCGCTTTGAAGATGTCTTCATTCATTCTATCGCTGGCACGTTGCCTGGTCCTGTGCTTCTTGAGTGTTTTGTAGCGGTCTAAAAGCTTTGAAAGCTTACGGACACAGGAGTCGATCCGTTGAGTTGGGATCCACGCTCGGGTCCAGACTTCAATCACCCTCTGGCATGCCTGGTTCAGACTGTCGGAGGTGGTTTGCTTTTGATTGATGTGGTGGTATTGCCCCAAGAGGAGGGCGTCAAGGCATGTAGGGAGCCTTGACGTGGATAAAGTTCCAGTTGCCATCCCTAGAAGCCAAACTTTTGGAATTGATCGAGTTGAGCCATCGGACCTACGGAAGAAAAAGTACATTATATAATATATTATCAGAGTGGGGCGACCTCTAAATATTCACCAATCACGCTGCAATTTTGCACAGACCATGTAGACACTAAATGGACAAAAACCACACTTGTGGAGACTATCTAAGACAATTTTGAAATTTCCCCCTATGGATTTGGACCACCCTAATATATATATATATAATGACCACCTTCTGAATGTTCGCTTTACAAAAATCCACAATTACAACTGACCCTAATTTACATCAATGACCACTTTACTAATATTTACTTTATAAAACTCTGCAATTACAAATCCAACGTTGAAAGGAGCAGCAAAGTTGCCAATGGAGTCCACAATAACATTGTATGCTATAAGGAGATTTTGAGAGAGAAAGAAGAAACAAGGCCTGAAACTTCTTCAGACTCATCCTTCGGGAAGGCCACAAGTGAACCTCCCACTCCAGCAAAGAGCACTCCCCCTCAGGATTGGCAAAAAACAGGGTTTTATTGAGAAAAACCAACCAATCTGGGTTTTATCAGGTATTTTCAGGTTTTATTGTTTTTTTGGGGGTTTTATGTTTTTTCAATTTTTCTATAGCAGGCCTAAATCTAACATGTTAACTGGGTGGGTGATCACCCACCCAGTAAAGGATTTCACCCACCCACTAAATAGATTTCACCCACCCAGTTAAAAAACCAAAATAATACTGTATTCAATCATCTAAAAAAAACTTGGTCAAATCCATGGATAAAGCAGCCAAAAGAATACAGCCAAAGTCGCCAACTTGGCTATAAATCTAATTGGTAGTTTGGCATTTGCCATAAAATCCATTGTAAACAAGACCCATGCTGGCCCTAATACTAAAGCAATGAGTGTAATAGCCAGCTTGATCTGTTCATTTCTGTTGCTTTTAAATTAAGTGCTTTTAAAGGGGATAGAGGTAAATAAATAACCGTTTTCTATAAGTTCTATTACATAGTTTAATTTTACTCATATTGTATTGCAGTATTAAGATATTGACTTGCTAATGCTGCCTTGGTATATAATTGTAATGTGATGGAATCATGGATGGCAGCCTAACTTTGACTATTGAAGCAAATATGAAACAACCTATTTCCTATGTTTATGTGATTGAAATTATTTATTCTAATGAAATTATGCATTTATGTATTCATTTGCATGACTATTACATAATGGTTGATATGCAGGTAGCAGGTAGGCATAGCTACAGGGCCTAATTATGCCAATCTTGAGCAAGTGACACATGAATGCGTGTTTGGGTCTTTTACAGTGGCAATTTTTTATATTGCATAATTGTATATTTGCATACTGTTTATCCTATTTTATTCTATTTACCTAGTTCAAAGTATAATAATTGGTTGTTTTATTATCCGTAATATTTATCACAATATTTTTATTTTCATATATAATGAGACTATATATAAACAATATTACAGTGAGGCCTTGCATAACGAATTTAATTCGTTCCAGAAGGTCATTCATTAACTGAAAAATTAGTTATGCAATGCATTAGTTCAATGGGATTTTCAGTAATTCGTTCCAGAGCCCAAATTTTGACCCTTTTTCACCTCCTTTTGCTTGAATATCCTGGGATTTTGGGAATGATACACAAGCATAGGCTTAATCTTCAGGTCCCCTGATGCATTCTCAGCCATAAGTAAAGTAAACCGGTCTTTCATTGGTTTATGGCCAGGCAGTTTGGACTCTTCTCTAGTAATGTAGGTTCTGTTCGGTAGCTTTTTCCAAAATAGGCCAGTTTCATCGGCGTTAAAAACTTGTTGAGGCAAATAATCCTCCTCCTCAACAAGTTCTGCAAATTCTATTTTAAATTCCTTTGCTCCCTCAGTATCAGCACTTGCAGCCTCACCATGCCTTATAATGTTCTTAATTCCTGACCTTCTCTTGAAATTTTCAAACCACCCACGACTTACATTGAATGATTCATATCTTTCAACTGATGCTGGAAGGGATTCCTTAATTTGTTCATATATTTGCACTGCCTTGTCACTAATGAATGCCTTAGTAATGGATTCCCCCTTCATTTCCTTTTCTCTAATCCATATCGGTAAAACTCTCTCCATTTCAGCAATAGCTTCCCTTCCTTTAATAAGTCTACTTGTAGCATCACTTACTTTAGTTTTCATAATTTCTTCCTTCTTAAAAATCGTTGAAACTGTACTGGCAGACAATCCATATTCAGCAGCAAGATCTTTGGTGCTCATTCCAGATTCACTTTTTTTAATAATGTCCTGCTTCATCTGGAGACTGATAGTTTTCCTAGATTTCTTTGGAGCATTAGCAGATGATGAAGGTCTTTTAGGGGCCATGACTATACGTTTTATACACTTATAAAGCTAATAAATTAAAATTTAATAATGAGCAATTGTGTTGTACACAACTACTCACGACAGCTACCAACCTCCAACTGAACAGAAAACGTGTTGTGGTGGGGTTGTCTTGACTAACATCTTGTTTTCTTTTTGTTTCACGATTGGCCACTATGTAACCCCCATGTTGACGGAGTTAGTTTTGCTTAATGCCTGACTAGCTCAGTAGTTTTGTTTAGACCCATTTTGAGGAAATTTTTTATCTTGTTTTTTGATTCTGGCATCAGTAAATTTTGCCTTCAATTTTTAGAAAAGAAAAACCTCATTTTTCAAAGTCACAGTTGGCTTGCGCTTGTGGAAGTTCTAGCCTGCCAACTCAATTTGTTAAGAAAAAGAAAATTCAAGAAAAACAGAGTGCCTTGTGATAATGGACATTGCCTGTGCATAACGGTGTGCAGGTTAAGGTATTTCTAGGACCAGTAGCTTCAGGTTTTGCTTCTCCATGGCTTAACTATAATAGATAGGTGCGATTGGATTGACCTCAAGTCTAGCTTAAGGATGTTAGGTCCAGTGAGGTCTATTTGTTGTCTAATTGTACCATTCTAGCATAGGTTAAATCTTTATCATCTTCTGGTAATTCCATTTTTGTTGTCCAGTATTTTTGTCATTGTAATCATAAGCACCATTGTATAGCACATAACTCCAGATTTGAAAAAATTTACTGGAGCACAGCTCTGAATTTACTTTTTTTTCCCTTACACCACTAGATAGGTTAATGATAGTAAACTCTTGAATTGACGACATACCAATTACAAATTGTTTTAGCTAAACATAATCATACAATAATGTACAGTTTATAACTCACCTTAAGTTTATTTATTCATTGCAGCAGCAACAGTGGACGATGTTAGACCTTGCATGTAGGCATTTGTTGTGAATTTACCGCCATGTATGCTTGGCCACTGATCAATGGCTTTCTGTGTGATCATTACAGCAGATCTAGTGCCTGGAGCTGGACCCTCCTTCACAATTCTGCACAGCTTAGTCAAATGAGATGGCTTAATGGATCCTTTGTGTTCAACAATGTAACCAAGAATGGAGAATGTCCCTTCAGCTGGTGCTTCACTCCAGGCAGTTGATCCATCTTTATCAAAATGCTTTAATCTCTGTGATTCCTTTCCACAGCTGTTCTATATATTCTGTCAGCCAATTTATCACTGAGTCTTTTGTAAAACTACTTTCAGATCTGGTTCTGGATGGTCTAGCAACTTCAGCAACCTGGTAGTAATCAGAACGTTTCTTGATGTATTTGTAAACTTCATTTAGGATGTAATCCTCAGCTGTTAGTTCCTTTTGCTGCCTGTGGTATCGTGCTTAAATTCAGAAACTACATCATTTGCATTTCCTCCATTAGCTAATTTGGAAATTGTTTCCATCACTCTTAATATAACAGTTTTCCCTCCTTCTTTATAAAATATATTTTCTACAAATTCTGCACTAACTGTGGTTTTTTGAGCTACTTGCAACATAACCTTTGTTACATAGGAAATCAATACATAGAACTTGGCACTAATTTCTTTCTCTTGTGGATGATAAAAAAAAAACAATTTTCCACAAATCTGTCAAATTGATCAAATTCGTAATTAACCATGCGAGTATCAGATTTGAGTTTTGGTCTCTTAAAACCAATGATATTGTCAAGAACCATATTGGTATAGTCAAGGCCTGATCTCAGATTTGAAGAGTGATTCTGAATAAAGTCTAAAAGCTCACTTAGTTTACAAATTTTCTTCAATGCATCAACGTGGGCTCTGTTCACAAGATGCATTAAGTCCCATCGAAATTTGAAATTTTCTCCAAACAACTTTTTCATTTCGTTTTTAAATGGCTCGTTGTCCTTACAAAAAGCCCCATCTCCAACCATTCCAGATACCTTGGATTTAATTGCTTCTTCAGATAGTTTCAAGTGATTAGGAGACTTCAACACATCAAAAATTTCATTGGCCAAATAAACTCCTGATTTGCTGCGTACTAAATTTATCCCAGCAAGTTTTACAGTCTTATCTTCTTCACTCATAACTAATACAACTAGCATGCTTAATCCCAAAATTGTTCCAATGTCAGCTGTTATTGTTACTGAAGTTTGTTCTAAGAACCACTTAACAGTTTGTTCTTTAAGTTGATTATCTAATAGCTCACAAATTGTCTCGCACGCATGTGTGCTATGATTCAAATTTCCAACCTCACAACCTGACCTATGTAATACAGCTAGAAGTACTGGATATAGAGCCCATGCAGTGTTTGTTTTCATTATGTAGTATAAGATGTTGCCACATAAGTCTTCTACGCGTTTAGTAGTGTTCCGAGAAGATGTTTTCATCACTTCATAAACAGCAGCTCTTTGATGATGCTGAAGTTTAATTAAATGTCTCTTCAGGTGGGTTTTCAGATTTCTAAACCATCTCTCTTGATTTTCTCCTTGTTTGCATACATAGGTTAAATCTTTAACATTGAAGTAACCTTTTATGTTAGAATGTTTGTCTGAAGCACATGCTTTGGGGTCTGTGCAAGCTATGCAATATAATGTAAACATTTTATCAGAAGCATCATCAATATCTTCTTGATTATCATCATCTTCATCCTCAACAGCTATATCTACATCAGGCATATTAGTGTCACTATTTGCAATGTTTTCCATTATATCACTTGGTACTGAAAATGAATCATCAGCATGCCCTAGATCCTTCTTTTCCACCAATTTGAATGTAGATTTGATCAAATCATTGTTCAGGATTTCTTGTATTGATTTACACTTGCTTAAATGGGCTATGGAAATGTCAAATTTGTTGCTTTTTGCTTTATTAGATTTGGATGCAACACTTGAACTTGAAGGCATATTTTGACTCTTCTCTTTATTAACCACAACAGCTTGGTGAGTTTCTTTTGTTAGGCACAAAATTGCATTCAATGTCTTCTGGATTTGGGAATTTTCAAATTCCTCTAAAGCAGTTTTGTTAGTCTGATGCGCAGATTCCTCACTTACCTTTTGTTTCTTAGGTGGAGGAGAAGCACTTTCTTCAGTCTGTGAAACATCTAGTGAAAAAGTTTCATTTTCTAGATTAGCAGTTGATGAAGTTGGTTCATTTTTCTGAGGTCTAGCACTAGCACATTTTGTGAACAAACTAAATGACTGCTTTGCCGTATCTCTTTGCTGCACTTCATCCTGGTATTTCTTTACTGCAATATCTAAGCTGTGGGCCCAAACTCTGGGACCTCTTGTATTGTAACAAATATTTTTTTTGGAATTAAAATGTTCCTCCCAGTTTTGCTTCTTTGAATATTTGTTCTTGCATTGACCACAAAAGTAACCCCTTTTAACACCCTCACTTTTCTCTCCAACTTCATCAATATTAGGATCCATTATTGATTATTGACTACCTGAAAAAATACAAAATAAGTAAAAGTTAGTAAATATAGTATGGTAAAAGTGAGTAAAAGTAAGTAAATATAGTACAATGAAAGTAAGTAAAAGTAAGTGCTTTAAACTTAGTAAAAGTAAGGAAGAGTAAGTAAAAGTAGGTAAGTTAAAGTAAGTAAAAGTAAGTTTAAACTTAACTAAACTTTTCAATTCTAGAGTCATGGTGGATTACTTAAAACCGCACAAGTAATTATCTGGCCAATTTATCAAACCTGGCCGAGATCAATGGAACATAGTCCAATCCTGATAATTTTATATTAAAAAAATATATGTTTTAATAAAATTTTAGTTATCAAAACATTGAAGCTTAACAAAAAATAAAAATAATTGTTAAATATGGAATTACCAACTAAACTTAAAATAACTAAATTTGTAATTTAAAAAAATTGGTTTGTACAAGAACGTATACGCAAAAAAATTGCATAACGTCTAGCGGATGAACAAAACCCAAACCCAAATTTACTTTTTCTCATGGTCAAATTTACTGGAGCAATGCTCCCAAGATCCCAGGAATCTGGAGTCATGGTATAGCATACCCTTTCAGGGTTTTTGGATTTCCATTTTTTTTATCTTAAGCCTCATTTAGACAAGCTCATAACCCATCCTAGCTCTTGTAAATAATTCGAGTTAATTTCTAATTAACCCTGAGAATTCTACCAACTAGTTTTTTTTCAGCCTTTGTCCTCATAGACTGAAGTCATTACTTTCAAGGATTTCCCTGTGACAAGAGCATTGTAGAGGGTTCGAACAACCCTTTCACAAGGCAGTTGATATCCCCTCTTGTGGTAGTACTGGTGGTAATCCACTTAAACAGGTTGTACAACCCAGGGTCCTTGAATCGACAATACCTCCAGATTTTCTTTATTAAACAATTCAGAGGGTAATATCTGCTTTTCTCATCCAGCCACTTTTGATTTACTTCACGATCAGTCTGCTAAAATCTTGCTTGCTTGTTGTGTACGCCCATATTCAGTTGAGGTCCTCAAGTATTGTTGGGTGTACAACTGTACATTGCACACACCTTTCCTGAAGCCAGGGCTTTCCAGGTTCTCAAGTGGACCCAACTCAGACACAGTGTTAATCTTTGGAGATAGCTAGTGGGTCAAGTCTATTTCTTGGTTCAGCAGTGTGGGAGTCTCATTTGCCCCTCAGTGACAGTCAATGGAGGTGAGAAAAACTTCACCGCCAGGGACCTTCCCTTTTCCCGTCATCAAAAAGTAGCCAAGTTACAGTATTCTATTTCAATTCGTTCTCCCTGCAACAGTGTTATTACGTTTTTCGTTACCAAATTCGTTCTGCAAGGTAAAATCATTATTTAAATCAATGGAGCCTTATGGAGGTAATTCATTAAGCAAAAATTTGCTATTTAAGGCATTCATTATGCAAGGCCTCACTGTACATGGTATTACCTACAAATGTATATTATTTTTTCATTAAAAATTGTTGAATACTTTATTTATGCTTCTTGTAGGTTATCTCCCCCCCCCACTATTAATATTTGTTATTAATAGAGGGGGGGGGGGGGGGGGGAGATAACCTACAAGACTAATATTTACTACTAATACACTATTAATAATACAAAATTACTAATACACTATTAATATTTGTTATTAAATAATAGTGGGGGTTTATATAGGTTATATTTATAGCTTATATAGGTTATATTTATAGTTTATATAGGCATATCAGATTATTGAAAACAATCAGATTTTTTATTGATATATTCATTGCTCTTTCAATTAGCTATAAATTTACCGTATTTTCCGGCATATAAGGTGCACGAGTATATAAGACGCACCCCAATTTTGGCAGGCATATTCTTGAAAAAAAATAAAAGGCCATCTTCTGTGCCATCAAGGGCATTGCTAATGCCACACTTCTTAAAAGACTGTACAACTGTCTATATTTTAACTTCATTCCAAGCATTTTTGACCCACTGGCAAACCTGAGCTATTGTAGGCCTCTTGATCCGACCTATTGGTGTTCGTTCATGCTGTGGGAGCATCATCCATTTGTTCCATTCTTCACGCATGTACCCCTTAAAAGGTTTGTTTATCGACACATCTAGGGGTTGCAATTGACCTGTTAATCACTTAGGTATTACAGCTAGTTTTGTTTTTAATCTGTTTACTCTACTCTTAGTGGCCTTTGTTATGTGAGACCGGAACTGGTCCCACATGAGAAGCGACGGCATTTTGAGGAGTCCACCAAGACGCCATGACCACACCTTTTCTAGCCACAGCTTTACACCATCCTCATCCATGCGCACAGCGCAGCTGAAAGTGGTGGGACCTTGTGCAGCCTAGCCTGTTGTCTGCCCCACCAACCACCAAAACAAACATGGCTGCCTGTTGTTTACAGTAATAATGTCAATGAGTTGTATAAAATAGACAACATGCACAAACGAGTGGTTTGTCAGACAAGGGCTAATGACCCTCATACTTTATGATTATTTACAACTGTTGAAGCTGGTTTGCTTATTAAGTAATCTATAAATTATAATAGTTACTAATCACTCTAAAGTAATCTGGGAACCAGTTTTGTAGGGGAGGTGTTTGGAGTTCAGTTTATCGATACCGCAGTACCGAAACCACCACTTGCCGGTAACCAAAAGCCTACCCATGACCCTGACCTTGAGCATATAAGGCGCAGGGTGATTTTCAGAGACTTTTTTGGGGAAAAATACCGCGCCTTATATGCCATAAAATACGGTACTTTGTTTATTTTATCTCTACTAAAAATATTTTTACTATGTTTTAGTAACCAATTCACTTTATTATGCTAAATTAAATTCATACATCAATAATATTGGTTGTCTATTACAGATTGTATTTGAATACTAAAATGTCTAGTCATAAAAAATTAAAAAAAACATGATTCTGTTGGTTCAATGGACATACTGTATCTAGTTTTTTCAAGTGAAACAATAAAACACATAGTAAAGAACCTCAGTCTGTTGGAATTACAGCTAATGAACGACCATTGACATCTACAATGGCCAGTGATACAGGGTTGACAGGTTCTTCAATTATGCCATCTGACTGTTCAAATACAGCTTCTTCTCAATGTCCATACCCAGAGACCTCAGCTTCAAGTATTGGTCAAGATGCGGATGTGGCCAATTCATCTTCCACTTCTACTGCTTCCACATCGTACTATATGGGCTTACCTCTTAATATTAACAGATTGTTGAACATGTATTCATCGGATTCAGTTCTTACAAGAATTAAAAACAAGGATAAAAGACAAACTCAATTGTTTGTTAAGTGTAATGTTTGTTGCAGTTTCATGGATGATGCTGAGAAGGTTTCATTGAACAGAAGTGTACCTTATGCATCCAGTACAGGAGCACGAACAGAAGGTAAGCTTGGAGCACAGCGCTTAATTGAGCATCTTCAGGGTAAACCACATGCAGCTGCACTAGAAGCAAGCAAATTACATGATCAGTTTCAAAAGCAGAGCGACAAACATCCTTGGCTGAATCTCTTCAAGAGATATAGAATCTAGAAAGTTTCACAACTACTTCACCTGGCAATGGACTGCTACAATGACACTCAGTGTGAAACTGTATCAGAATATTCCTGGCCATCAAGGTGTCTCACCAATATCTTCTCCGACCAACTTGTACAGAAGTTTTCCCAAGACTGGGATTGCAACATGGAACCATTTAGACCCACAGGTTCAGATATGCACTATTGCACGACAAATATTTACTATGAAATGTTGTCATGCATTGGTGATGTATTTAAGGAGAATCTCATTGAAGAAATAAATCAATGCAATGCTTTAGGAATACAAATTGATGGATCATGTGATCAACAACAACTAGGCATTAAGTTTGTGACTGCAAGATTGGTGAAAGATGGCATTATTACTACACGTTTTCTTGCAGCTGTGGAGCCTGTTGAAGGAGGAGCTAATGGCTTACTGGAGGCTCTCGGTAGAAGCTTAGAGAGGCCTGGTGATGTATCATTTCAGTATAATAATCTAGCGCCAGAAGGCCAACATTCAAGCGATGATAATGACACTGAGAGCGACAACATGAATGAAATTAATTTCAATGCACCTGTTTTCAACAAACTGTTATCCCTTACAAATGATGGTGAAGCTGCCAACACCAGTATCAATTCTGGGTTGTGGAAGAAACTGAATGATGAACTACAACGGTTGGTTCCTTGCATATGGTGTGTGTGCCATAAAACTGATTTGGTGTTTCACAAGTTAATCACAACTGTTCCTGAATTGAAGCGATGGTATTCCCAGGTGAAAGATACTGTTAAATATTTTCATGTGTCTTCTGTCCGTACCAAGTGTGTGAAAATTGAATGCAAAAAACTAGGGTTGACGTTCAAACAGTTTATTAAATCCACCAGAAGTACAATTTGCCCAACATGTACAAAAGTAACATGAAAAATATTTATGATAAATAAAACCACGAAGGAAAGAAAACACAGAGTGGTGCTCAAGCGCTTTCATCTAATGACATCCTCAGGAACACTCCAGTGTTCCTGAGAATGTCATTAGATGAAAGCGCTTGAGCACCACTCTGTTTTCTTTCCTTCGTGGTTTTATTTATCATATACATATACTGTGTGTATATATATACAGTATATATTACACATCCCAGTACGAGTGTTGGGAGAGGTGCAGATTAAAGTGAAATTGATGGGGTGTGAAATGAAAGAATGTGTGCTTTATGTGGTTGATAAGGAGAGTGAAAAGTATGACATGATTCTGGGGTATGAGTTTTTGAAAAAGAATCGATTGGTGATCCATCCTGCTAGACGTATGATTGAGTGGAAGAATGAGTTGGGTAAGTGTGAATTCTATGTGGGGAGAAGTGAATCGGATTGGATGAGGGTAATAAAAGGGTATGAGGTGAGAGCATCTGAGAGTGTAAATCTGGAAAAGGGAACCCCAGCATTGGTGCATGTTGAGTGGCCAGTGAGTGATAATAGAAGAAAAAGGCAGGGAAGCATGATTTTTGTGAATGGTATGGATGCATCCTATAAAGTGAAAAGAGTTGGGCATGTGTATGATGGTATAATTGATGAGAGTAACCCATGGATTTGTGTGCAAGCTAGGGAAGATGGGGGTGCATGGCGAAAGAGAATAAATGAGGGGGATGTGATAGGGAGAGCATATACAGTGATTGAGGAAGTATGTGAGGAGGGAGAAAATGGAATACAAACGGATGAACGAGGGCAAGAATGTGGGGAGGAATGGACGACTGAACAAATCAGAAAGGAGGTGATTGTTGGCGAACAGTTGAGTGAGAGTGAGCGAATGCAGGTGTGGCAGTTGGCAGGGGAGAAAAGGAGCGTATTGGCCCGAGGAGATGATGACCTCCGTTTAACAAAACTACCTCCCTTCAGGATCCAGTTAACGGATGAGACTCCGATCTACCAAAGGCCAAGACGGTTCTCCCCACCAGTAATGAATGAGATAGAAGAGCAGTGTGAGGAATTAGAGAGAATGGGAGTGATTGAACAGAGCACAAGTCCGTGGAATAGTAGAATAGTGCCTGTGCGGAAACCTGATGGAAGGATTCGCTTGTGTGTGGACTATCGAATGGTGAACGAAAGGACAGTGAAAGACAGGTTTCCGATGTGCTTGATAAATGAAAGTGTATACTCTTTGCATGGAAAGAGGGTGTTTAGTAAATTGGACCTATTGAGGGGATATTACCAGATGCCGGTTGAGCCAGAGTCTCGTCCCATAACTGCTTTCTCCACAGCCAGGAATCATTATATGTTCCGTGCTCTCTCGTTCGGACTTACAGCTGCACCTGCTGCATTTCAGAGAGCAATGAATCGTGTTCTTGGTAAGTTTGCAAGGGAAAATGTCATATGTTTTATAGATGACATTTTGATTATGACAGAGACATTTGAGGAGCACCTGAAGATAATGAGAGAGGTACTGCAAGTGTTGGATGAAGTCGGACTACGAGTGAAACCAAGTAAGTGTGAGTGGTTCAGGGAAAGTGTGGCATTTCTGGGGCACAAGGTGAGTTCGAGTGGTATACGAAAGAGTGGGGAGTATATGGAAAAAGTCAGGGAGTTCCCGAAACCTCGGACAGTTCGTGAACTTAAATCTTTTCTGGGACTTGTAGAGTTTCAGAGGAAATTTATAGCGGGCTGCTCTGGGATTTCGAAACCCCTGACCGAAGTGACTGGAATGAAAGGTAGTACTCAGTTGGTGTGGACGGAGAAGATGAATGAAGCATTTGAGCAATTGAGAGTGGAAGCAGCGAAAGATGTGGAGTTGGCTTATCCGGACCTGAGTGAAGGAGCGAGTTTGCTAGAATTGTATACAGATGCGAGTGGATTTTGTATGGGTGGGTGCTTGTGCCAGTTGCAGGGAGAGGAAGGACAGGAAGGAAGGAGAGTAATTGGGTATGTATCTAAAGCATTCAGTAAGGCAGAGCGAAAGTACAGTACAATTGAGAGAGAACTTGCGGCAATGAGGTTTTGTGTGAAAGCTTTCAAGTCATTTTTGTATGGAATGAAATTTATTTTAAAGACTGATCATCAGCCCTTGGTATATATGGAGAGAATGAAAGTTGTGGATGGAAGAATTGCTAGAACTTTGCTTGAGTTGAGTGAGTTTGATTATAAGATTGAGTATGTGCCAGGGGAGAGGAATTGTATGGCTGACCTGATGTCAAGAATACCTGGGGTGAATGAAAGGTGTGAGAAAGAGGTGGTCGACCCTGAGTATTTGCCAGTGGGAATAGTAAAGTTGCATGAAAGTAGGGGGGTGGCGACAGTTTGTTTGAAAGTGTATGGTATGGGTTGAAAGATTTGAAATTGGATGGGTTAAAAATGAGAATACCAGGGAGTGTGAATGAATTGCGGACCTTGGTTATGAATGAAGCGATTAAGAAACCAGAAAGGATGGGTGTTTGTAAGGTCCGCAATTATGTACGTGAGCTGAAAGCCATGGGGAGCCCGGGTATTTTTCCTTTTCAAGAGGTCCTCATGGTGGTCAGCTCATTGTTTAGTGTTGAAGTGTATGTGCATTATGGTAGTGATTGTCCAATTGTGTATAAAGATGAAAGGATCGAGGAGAAAGGAGCCCTGATTTTGCATTTGCAGTGTATTAGTGGTGTACATTACAATTGGGTGAGTGAAAGGAAGAGGTATAAAAGCATAGTGCCAGGTGAAAATTTGGAAAGGGTTTTGGATGAAGTTAGAGCTGCACAGAGAGAGTCAGAGGGAGAAGGTTGTATGGAAGTAGGTATGTTAGAGGGGCCATGGATGATACGTGACTGTGTGGATGAGGTAGAGCTCAGCCCTTCTGTGGTTCCTGTAAGGGTTCCAGAAGGTCCTATTGAGCTCTACAGGGGTCTTGTGGATACAGGTGCCCAAATCAGTCTGGTGAATGAGCGAGTGTTGTGTGATTTAGATGAAGAGAATGTGCCTGTATCCCGAGAAAGAGTGGGTGTGAGAATACGTGGTATCGGAGGGGGAACAGTCGCGTCACATGAAGCTGTGCAGTTGAGGGTGGGATTAGGTGCATGTAAAGAGGTATGGGAGCACAAGTTCATAGTCTTGAAAGGGGAATCAATGCCCTGGGATTTTCTACTGGGAATTGATTTCCTTGAGAATATGAACTTGAGTGTGGATGTTGGTCAGGGCTCAGTAATGAGAGAAGGAGAGCATGTGGTCAGTATGGGAATGTTTCCGAGCACAGGTATAGATGCTGTGTTAGTGGGAGCAATTGAGTTAGAGGTGGAAGACCAGTGTGAAGTGTTGAGAGATGAAGATATTTTAGATATGCAAGAGGGAGATGAGGTGATATGCAAGTTGAGAGAATATGTGTATAATGGTATAGATGTGAGAGAGTGGTCAAAAGAGGTGGAAGAGTATAAAAGGTATGCGAAAAAGTTGGCTGTATGGATGGGAGTGCTATATTATATGAGGGTAAATAAGGTGGGTGAGACAGAGTGTGCCAGTGATGACATTTGAGGGTATGGTAGGATTGGTGATTATTACACATAGGATGTATGGGCATGTGGGAAAAAACAAGTTATGGGAATTGATGAAAGGAATGGTTTTCCACCCTAGGCTGGGACTGGTTGTTGCAGAAGTGGCAACTACTTGTGAGAGTTGCCAAAAGCGAAAATACCAGTCCCAGCATAGCCGCCCCCCAGTGCGAAAGATTGAAGTGAAAGAACCGTGGAGCTTGTGGTGGTTGATATTGTGAGTATGCCGAGAACGAGTAGAGGGAAAGTTGGAATATTAGTAGGGGTCGATCACAAGAGTAAGTTTGTGTATGTTGCTGCGTTAGAGAATAAAACAAGTGAGCATGTTGCGAGAGTGATGAGAGAGAGTATGTTACCAATGATGCTTGGAAGGCCGCGTAAGTGTTTAACAGATAATGGGCCTGAGTTTAGGGGTGCTAGTTTTGAGAGAATGTTGAGTGAGAATGGGATAGAGCATGTTAGAATAACTCCGTATATGTCTGCTTCGAATGGTTTGGCTGAGAAACGGTGAAAACGATAAGTGAAATGCTGCGTGTATGTACTGGGAAGGGGCTGAGTGGGATGCTGAGTTGGCAAGAGTTGCCTGGTGCTACAATTCGACATACCACTCAGCCATTCAAGCTTCCCCAAGAAGGTGTGTCTACATTTGGAAGGTTTGTGCAAAAGGATATACGATTAAATGAGAATACGTGTGATAGATGGAGAGAGGCTGGTGTGCATTTTCGGTCATTTGGTGTTGGTGAGCTTGTTTTGAAAGAGGTGCATGAGACTGGAAGAAGGAATGAGTATAAGTTGGCGCAAAAGTTTGAGGGTCCATTTGTGGTGAAAAAGGGATGGGAGAATGAGGTAACGTATGTGATTGCAGTGTGAAGAAGTACGAGCACATCATTGGCAGTTGCACAAATGGCGAATACCTCCGGAGTACATCGTATGTCACCCAATGTATGATATGTGAGAGGATGGAACAAAAGAAAGCGCTAGAAACCAAGAACATGATGGGAATCCAGGGTGAATGGATGGATGCAGATCTGGAGTTCTTGATTGTGTCAAAGCGGGCAAAAAGGAAGAAAAAGGTGAGAAAGCCAGGCGGATAAATGAAGTACATGAGCTGAAGGATTTCCAGTTGGACTCTGGAACAGCCGCAGGTGAGGCAGAGTTAGAATGGGATGTTCCGGACTTTGGTGGTTCATGGTGCCAGCCTGGTCCATCCGGGGAATTCTCGTTTGAGGGTTTTGGGGTCCCAGACCTTGAGGGCCTTTCTTTTCTGGGATTTTCTGAGGGTGGAGGAGAAGAGGAGAACAAGGGAAATCTTCTTCACTCAGAAGTGGAAAGATTGTGTCAGGAAGGGGTCATTAAGAGTGTGGGATTTGCAATTCTTGAGTGTGAGTGTGAAAGGGAAAATGTATGTGAGAGAGAAAGGAGTGTAACTGAGCAAAGTATTGTAACCAGGGCTGTGGAGTCAGAGTCATGGAGTCGGAGTCAATTTTGGTGCTGCTGGAGTCAGAGTCAGTAAAAATGTACCGACTCCAACCTCAATATAAATTTTAATAAAATATGTTTTTGTGTGATATCACTGGCAGCTATGGTGGTTAAACCACTTAAATAATAAACACAATGTTTTCCATTTCAGACACTAATGCCATTAATTCATTTTTTCTTTTCAGATATTTTTTATTTTTAATGCTTATTTAATTTCAAATTCTTTCTAAATTTCATAAGTTTTTAACTTTCAAGTCTAAAACCCCTTTCACAATGGCAAACACACTTCCAACAAAGTCTGCAGTTTTTGAATATTTTACAATAACCACAGATGGGAAACATTTTGTGTGTCAGTGTATGATAGAAGATGATGATGGTGAAAGATTATGTGGCTCTGATAAAAATGCACCAACCAGAGCATCAAATTTGAAAAGACATTTGCAGCATTTCCATCCCAAAATTTTAGAAGTTGTCATTGAGAAAGATAGTAATAAAAACCTTCCAACTACTTCAAAGTTAACAAAAGATCAGAAATCTACTGAATGACAAGCACCACTTACAAGATTCTTTACTACAGACAAAGTTACCGTAACAATGACCACAGAAAAGTTCAAGAAGCACATCATCGAACTGGTGGTAAGAAATGGTGTAGCCTTATCTTTATTTTCACAACCAGCCTTTCTAGGCCTAAATGGAGAAATGGACAAGAAACTTGGAGTTTCTCTGGAAAGACAAAGTATCAGAAAAATTATAGTTGAAGAAGCCACAAATAAAAAGGAAGAACTTTGAAGAACTCTTAAGGGACGCTTCATGTTTATTAAAATGGATGCAGCCATGCGTCATAGAGTTAACTATTTTGCCATCAATGCTAGATTTGTTGATGAAAACAATAAAATGGTAACTTGGACATTGGGAGTAAAGGACACCGAGGCGCATCATGACAGCGACTATCTTCAGAAGTTAGTGGAGGAAGTTTTACAAGACTTTGTAATTAAGAAAGAGCAGATTCTCTGTACTGTCACAGATAATGCTTCAAACATGCTAAGCACGATAGAAAAGTTGAATAAAGTTGATGAAGAAAAAGTGGCTAGTGAAGATGACATTCCTGAAACTGATTCTCAAACAGCACAAACAGAACAGAGCGATGAAATTTTAGATGACATTGTTGAAGAAGCATCTAAGCTCTTTCTAATCCAACATATGCGTTGTGTTGTACATACATTGCAGCTAGCAATAAGAGATGGATTGAAAGATCGCCATACAGCTACTCTGATAGGCAAGTTGGGGCAAATAGCCACTGTAGCCAGGACCTCTAAAATTGATGCTATTATCCAGAGATGTGCAGGAAAGGGAGCTATTTCGGACCAAGCGACACGCTGGGGAAGCACATATGATGATGATTAAGCATTTGCTTGATCTAAAACCCTTCCTAGAAGACATTGATAATCCCAATGTTTCACTAACTGAAATTCAATGGAGGGAGGTTACACAATTAGAAGTTCTGCTTGCTCACCCTTATACTGTCACCAAAAAGTTGCAAGCAGAGGATTTAACTCCTGGTACATTCCTATGGGAATGGAAAAATTTATTATTTCATCTATCCCAAACTGGAGGATTAATTGCTGATGGAATTGTATCCTCAATGAAGAAAAGAGAGGGTCTGCTACTGGAAAATGAGATCTTATTAGCTGCTGTCTACATAGATCCAATGAACCAAATTTTGTTGACTGAAGAACAAATTGCTAAAGCAAAAGAGGCCCTATGCGAGGTTGCAATTCACATAAAAGGGCTATTACCTGAAAATCCTGAACCACAGGATGAAGATATGAGTAGTAAGTCCCTCTCATCCTCTTCAAATGATGAAGAATTAGACACTAAAAAATATTTAGATAAAATTGAACGCTCAAAAGCAAAGTGTTGCCACTTAAACGTGCATAGGCAACCTTTTGATGTTAAACTAATGAAATTTAAGCGAGATTTTTTTGATGGCCTAAAAGAAGTGGAAAAATATGATCGCTCATCTAAACTGACAATACAAGAAGTCATCCCCGCATATCCAGAGATTTTAAGAGATACAGCTATGATAGTAACAGCCATGCCACCCACTCAGGTCAGTGTGGAGAGACTGTTTTCCGCACTGAAAATAATTAAATCAGATTTAAGGGCTTCAATGAAAGAGGATCTGGCAGAAGCAATTCTGTTCCTAAGAACAAGTTATTCGTAAATTTTAGATTTTCACCCTTGGCCTTAGTTTAATAAATTTTGCAGGAATACTTTTATATTTTTGATTGCATTTAATGAAATTTTTATTTTGTCAGTCTTAAATTTAATTTTTTTTTGTTTTATGCTCAATGAATTTTGTTTTTTCATAAATAAAAAATAAAAAAGCCATAATGGCATCGCTACAACCATTAGACTCAAACTTTGCAGGTTATGGGTTTAAAAAGTAGCCTGATGATTCATGTGGTGGTGATGAAATGCCTCTTGTGTAATTATCATCATAGCAGATTTAGAATTAATATACCTTCGGAGTCGGATAGACAAAAAATTGAGGAGTCGGAGTCAGTTTCTAATGTGCCAACTCCACAGCCCTGATTGTAACCTTAATGGAAAGTGTGAGGGATGAATGGGGAGTAGATAGAGGTGAAGGAAGTATAAATGAAAGAATGAGGAAAAGAATGAATGTGATTGATTTTTGTGAGGAAGTGAGAATGTTATTGCTTGAAATAGAAGAAAATGTGTTGAATAAAAGCTTAGATGTAGAATTAACAAGTAGTATTAAAGAAGATATTAGAAGTAGATCAGTTAGAATGATAGAGAAAGTGCAACAGTGTTTAGGGAGTGGTGATGGTAATGTAGTATAAAGTATTAGTGTAGTGTTCTGTAGGAAAAAAATAGTAGTATTGTGTGATGTGTGAAAGAGCGAGTAGTTGGAAATTCAACCAGGTGGCAGCCTACATTTTGAGGCCAGAAGCTGGGCTGTGCTTGAAGGAGGAAGGTGTCTGGGTGAGTTCCCCAGACCTGCTGATCCCAGGCTCTGGTGATTTGCCACCCTGCAGGTTTCAACCTCATTCCTTGTATTGTAAATAACTATTGTAAATAAATATTAAAAATAAATATTAAAAAATGAAATTGTAGATATATTTTTTAGTATAACGTAAATTATTAAAGAGAAAGTAATTGTTAGCCAGCTGTTAGTCCTAAATATTGAATGTTTACTGTATTTGTTAAATATAAAGATTATTAAATAACTGAATTATAATTTAAATAAATAAATGAATGATTTATTAAGTAAATTTGTAAATATCTATTATTCTTATGATAGCCATGTATGTAATTAATGATTTAAATGATTTAAAATTGAAAATTATTTTGTAAAAAAAAAAAAAAAAAAAATTTTAAAGTGGGGGGGGATCTATGTAAATAATTTGTTAATGAATATTTTTGTATAAACCTTGTAAGGAAAGGAAGAGAGAATCATATTAGGATAATATAGTAGGTGTGTAGGCTGTATGGCAAGACAGGGGGAAAGGAGATTGCAGGGGGGGGGGATGTGGAGGGTGAACTATTTCCCCTTTTAGTTATCAGCCCTTTCCCCCTGGCCTTGATTATTATTATTTATATATTAAATTTCTTTAATTTTTGAATGAAATACTCATTATAGATAGGATTTTAATGGTTCTCTCTTTCTTTCCAGCAAAAAAAATAACCAATATGTCTTAAATACATATAAAAAAGTAGAGTAAAGAATGAATAATTATTAAATAAGTAAACAATAAACATTTTAAACAATAACTAGTAAGAAGTAAATAAATAAAGAATAAGTATGTTATATGGTAATATGTTAATGTTAATATTTTAATGAATGAAAAGAATAAACAATAACTTATATATAAAGAAATGTTAAACTTGTAAACAAGGAATGAGGAATAAAACAGTTTTATTAAATTAGTATGGGAAAAAGAGTGAGAGTTGGACAGTCACTTGTTAAACTCTTAGTAAACGGAAAATAAAGTACTTGGTTAGTAAAACATTTTAGCAAACAAAAAAGAATAAACAAATTTAGTAAAAGAGATGGTTCTGAGGTTTAAAAGTGTCGGCGTGTGTGTCAAAACTAGAGTTTTGAGAAGTGGGGGAACCAATTGGCGTGTGTAAATAAAAAAATAATTTAAGTGTGTAATTTGACGAGAGAAAATAAGAACATAACAGAAGAAACTAAATTCAGGCTGGATTTGTCTGAGAGGCTGAAGACCATTATTGGACCAAGGGAACTTCAAGTTCTGTTAGGAAGGGGATGCCGGAGATATTGAAACACTAACAGAAGAAAGCTATTTTAGCAAGACCTGTGAAACAAGTGAGAAGCTGTTGGCAGTACGAGCCAGCAGTCATGGAATTGGAGGTCTGGGCGGCGAGCCTGGATTCAACAACCCTTCAAGGTAAGCAGCCTGGTTTTTGTGGAGGCCTTAAATTTAAAAGAAAAATTCTTATTCGTGGTGCGGCCATTAGGTTAATCTGAATCCCACCACCACAAAACACAGTATAATTAATGTAAAGAATGACACTTGTATAGAAGAATGTTCGGCACAAGATGAGGAGAGGAGGGAGAATGAACAAATGAAAAATGAGGTAACCACACAGGAATCAAACCTGGGATCTTCCGATTGCCAGTCAGATATGCTATCCACTACACCATGGGCCTCAATTAATCCGAAGTCGTAATTCTCCTACATATGAGCAGAAACCAATGCCCTGAGGGGGCACCTCCCGCATGCCCAGTGATGGGCATCGATACATGAAAATCGCTAAAGCGATACCGATACATCGATACATGAAGAATGTCTTAGGCAACACCAATGCGCCGATACTTTCTAGATGTCTTAAGCGATACCGATACCAATACATGCATCGCTGGTACATTTTTATAATTATTCATTTAATATGTGGGTATTAGATATTATTGTTTATACTAGTAATTTGTACGCACTGTAAGTAAAATCAACGACATTTTAATGGGTTTTATAGATGTAAATAAAAACAATTGCTTTATTTAATGAAATTATGTTTTAAATTTGTAGGATACATGAATGACAAAATATTACACTAACAATTAAAAGTAATTACTATTACCCTTCAAAAATACCAGCTGGCTAAACATCTGGTCAGACAGTCTATTCCTTTTTGGAGCATGAATGTGACCATCCAAACTAAACAACCGTTCTACAGGAGCAGAGGATGGTAGTGGTGTGTTATACTTCAGGAAGACCCGTAGAATTCCTGGGTACTGCCTCAGAGATTGGAGAGAATGACTTCCATCACCCAGATACTGTAAAACTTCCATCTCAGTGGAATCTTGGGTTGCAGAGACATTAGTGGAAGCAGACTCATAACAGAAGAAATCATCTGCACTTCCGTCAGATGCAGCATCACTTAGTTGTTGCTGGGGGGGTCTGCTCGATGAGGCTCTTAACAGCATTAACCAACATTTCTTGAACCCTCTTTTTGACAATGTTAGTATTAAATTTGCCTTTTATTGTCATCCACTTTAACAGAGGATTTGAAGATGATGCCAGTGAACCCTACTGCTTAGTGAACCCTACTGTGACTGCATTGAGAAGTGGCTGACAATGACGCAATGCCTCTGAATTCAAATGCTCTAGCTTCTTCTCTACAGCTAACAATGTCGGAAGCAGGCAACCGTAAAAACATTCTTTGTTGGACTGCAACCTATCGAGTGCTGTTGCAATGGGTTGTAGTACGGTTAGGTATTCCTGGAGAAAATCAAGCTCATTTTCACGAAATGTTGGCAGTCCTGTGTGACGTGACCAGTAGAGTAGTACTGTCATTAAATAAATATTTAATATTATTATTATTTATGTATATTCATAAATATAACTCAGTAGTGTCACATTATAACATCTATTTAAATATTTAAAAATTCTTATTAATGTATCGATTTTTTTCGATGCATTTAAGAAAATTTACCTTAGCAATACCGATAAATCGATACTTTTGTCAAGTAGCTAAAGCGATACAGATACAAAAGTATCGATCGATACATATCGGCGATACATGTATCTAGATACTGCCCATCACTGCGCATGCCACACATATATACATTTTAACTGCAAACAACACACAGTATAATTAATGCAAAGAACGACGCTTGTATAGAAGAACGTTCCGCACAAGATGAGGAGGGAGAACGAACAAAAGAAAAATGAGGGTGGTTACCTCATTTTTCACTTGTTCATTCTTCCTCCTCATCTCGTGTGGAACATTCTTCGAGACAAGCGTTGTTCTTTACATTAATTATACTGTGTGTTGTTTGCAGTTAATATATATATTTTTTCATTTGTTTCATTCTCTCTCTCTCATCTTGCGCGGAATATCTCCTATACAAGTGTTGTTCTTTACGTTAATTATACTGCGTGTTTGCAGTTAAATGTATATAATGTTACAGCATGCGGAAGGTGCCCCCTTGGGGCATTGGTTTCTGCAAGTATGTAGAAGAATTACGGCATTTGGAAGAGTGAGGCCCATGGTGTAATGGTTATTGCATCTGACCAGCAATCGGAAGATCCCGGGTTCGATTCCCGGGTGGTTACCTCATTTTTTCATTTGTTTCGTTCTCTCTCTCTCGTCTTGCGCGGAATATCTCCTATACAAGCGTCGTTCTTTACGTTAATTATACTGCGTGTTTGCAGTTAAATGTATATAATGTTATGGCATGCGGGAGGTGCCCCCTTGGGGCATTGGTTTCTGCGAGTATATAGAAGTATTATGGCATTTGGAAGAGTGAGGCCCATGGTGTAATGGTTATCGCATCTGACCGGCAATCGGAAGATCCCGGGTTCAATTCCCGGGTGGTTACCTCATTTTTTCATTTGTTTCGTTCTCTCTCTCTCGTCTTGCACGGAATATCTCCTATACAAGCGTCGTTCTTTACGTTAATTATACTGCGTGTTTGCAGTTAAATGTATGTATGTATGTATATATATATATATATATTCTACAGTAAGGAAAAAAACATGCAGGAAAAAAAAGAAAACTATTCTATCTTTCTAATAATGAAAACCAAAGCAAATCATTCATTTACTCCATTTACAAGTTACAACTCATCACACACTATGTTTTCAAATCCACTAAAGTCATTTATCTTTTAGAAAAGTATTGCTTCAGCAGTGCTAGGTGAAATTCTATTTCTTAATTTACTTATTATTAATCCCATTTGTGAAAAAACATTCTCTACTGGAGTTGATGTTGATGGAATGCATAAATATTGCCTAGCTAATTGAACCACATTTGGAAACTTTTCAGCATTTAATTTCCACCAAGCAATAGGATTAATATCTTCAGCCTCTGGAATTAATTTTTCATATTGTTCATATTATCCAGGTACCCATTTCACTCCCTAATTTGAACCCAGTTCTTTCATAATGGGTGGGTGTCCAGGTACCCATTTCATTCCCTAATATATATATATATATATATATATATTATATATATATTATATATATATATACTACCAGTCAAAAATTTATGTACACCTACACATTTCCAATGTTTTGCTGCTTTGCTCATGACAAACTTCAAATGTAAACTCAACAGGTACTAGAGATGAATTTGCTTACCTGGCTTTCATATTGTATGCTTCAGTGCATCTGCCCTATGCAGTGTGTTTGAACACAGAAGCTTCTTCAAAATATCCTTCAAAATGTGTTAATTTACGTCTAGCATGCAACCTAAAATTAATGCCATTAGCTCTGCACAAAGGTCCAAAAACAATTTAAAAGTCTTTACTGGGATAGTGTGTTTCTTCAGGAGTATGTTAATACATGTGTTCAGTTATTAAATGTGCTGCAGGTCTTTACATATAAAATCCTTGCAGAGGAGCTAACTGTGTAGTTTGAGGTATATTTCTGTGTTTCAGAAAGTAAAAATGGGTGCCAAAACTCAGTTAACAACAGAAAAAAGACAGTCAATTGTAACTGAGAAATGAGGGCCAATCACTGAGGTAAATTGCAAAAAAATTAAAAGTTTCTGTGAATGCAGTTGCTTGTGCCATTAAATGGTACAAAGAAACTGGTCAAAATAAGGACAGAAAAAGGTCAGGACGACCAAGAACCACAACAAACTCAGAGTACAAGTATATCTGAGTCACCA
>JAJOZX010013238.1:52500-98364 GCA_023014485.1 Bathynomus jamesi | reverse complement strand
CTGTGTGTAACACACACACACACACACACACACACACACACACATATATATATATATTAATATATATATATATATAAATAATGCAAACCCACAAAGAAAAAGAAAAAATTATTCCAAGCTCTTTCGTGTATTCAGCAATACACCTCGTCAGGGTGTACTGCTGAATACACGAAAGGCCTTGGAATATTTTTTCTTTTTCCTTGTGGATTTGCATCATTCATTCATTTCAGGTGTTTAAGTGTGAAATTAATCCAATATATATATATAATATATATATATATATATACATATATATATATACGTATATATATAATTATAATAAAGTAAGATTTAATAATAATAAATAAAAATTAAGAATTAAAAGTGAACACGTTGAAACATGTATGACGAATGACTGATCGTCACGCATGCGCAGAAGTGACGATTAAAATTATATACAGCAAATATTCCACATTTCTAAACAAAGCATAACAAATGAATTACGATAAGCAAGAATCGTTTGAAAAAACTTGCGAAGAAAACTCAAAAACAAAAATTAAATTTATAATTTTAACATAACCTAAATTAACCTCGGATACGTCGTGGCCATGTCGCAATGGACGATGTCGCAATGGGTCTGAATCGTAGTTCGATTTGGAACTGTACTCTGCGTTCAGATGATGTAGCAGACCCGTGGTTCGGATCTCACTATATAAACTGTTGGTCCCCTTCGTCATATGACCAGAGCCGTTACGAAGGAGGTAACCCCCCCCATCACCACCACTAAAACCTAACCTAACCTAAAAGCAGTGGTGGGCACCGTTAACCAAAAAGTTAACTTCGATAACGATAATCCGTTAACCCCAATTTTTAACTCCGATAACGATAATCCGATAATTTTACTACAAAATTAACGGAAGTTAACGATAATCCGTTAACGATAACTATTTCTTTACTAACATTTAAAAAAATCAAGGAAAAAAGCTTTAAAACCCATAGAAAATGTTTATTTATGCAAAATCCAACAATAAATAGGTATTTAACTGTATTTTTATCAAGTTTGCAACTTTTTTGCTTAATAACTTTTTTTTTTTTTTTAATAAAAAATGTACTGATTACATGTTTTGAAACCCTTGTAACCACTAACCATTAACTAAATTTTAATTTACCAGATAATTATTATGGCGGGAACTGAAAGGTAAAATTAAATTTTAGGCACATTTATTAAAGACTATGACACAATGTGCTGGTTGCCCTTCAGAAAGACCAACTTCTCAAAGTTAGGCCCAACTGCCAGTCTTGACCTCTTGGGCCTCAGGATGTCCTTGCCGAGAGAGAAGAGCCGTTCCACTGCGGCAGAGGACGGAATTGGCAGACTGAAGTTATGGCGGTTTGAATTCATTCGCGGAGCGGTGATCTTCCGTGAATGACTCCTCGCAGTTAACGTGTTAACGGACTTTAACAGACTAAATATCGAGTTATCGGAAGTTAACTGGTCCGATAACGATAAATGGAAATTAACTTCCGTTAATAGTCCGTTAAAAAAAGTTAACTTCGTTAATTAACTGTTATCGGATTAACGCTTTAGTACCCAACACTGCCTAAAAGGTAGTCTACTCGAATTAAATTATATACATTTTGATGTAAATTCTTATGAGGTTGAGCCTGGGGTGGGTGGTTCGAACCCCGATGACGCTGGTAATAATAATTACAACAATAATAATACAGGAGTTACGCAATGAACCCGCATTACTTGGCCTGAGCGCTCTGCCAATTTCTGGCCTTCCTGAATGATTACATCATTATGAAGTTGAGGATAGAATAGAATAGAATAAAATAGAATAACCTTTTTAATAATAAGATAAATACCTTCGTTTTACAATTTACAATGACATGAATATTGTGAAGCTCGATTATTTATTTAATTTAATTTGGCCCTTAAACTTTAGGCTTTACTGGCTCTTATTAAAAATAAACAGCTAGATAATTCCTTTCAAGCAATTTCACTGGTAATTGCTTGAAAGGAATTAACAAGCAATTACAATGAAATTGCTTCAATTAACTCCTTTTATATAATGTGATTTACTCAATTCAAATGTTATATTTTGTAATATATTTTCTTTCATTAAAAAAACTAAGGGCGTCAACTGACATTTCCTCCGCTAATAGATTAACCAGTTTAAGGTTAATTTAAGGTTGGAAAAAAAAAGTAGTTAATTGGCTATATAGGAAGGCGTGAAAGGGTATATAAGTAAAATATCAAGGCAAAAAGGGGTATATACAGGGTGGCGCAAAAGTCGCGTATCATAGGGATTTGCGGTGCTGACTATAAATATATTTTTTTTTATTTATTTAGGTAGGGGATGGCTGCGAAATTAATAATAATAGATAGTTAATAATAGATGAGTTTGGTTTTTTATGCATGGAATACCAGGTACTACAAATGAATCGATCCAGAATTTAATTTCTGTACCGATTCATCGATTTGTAGTACCTGGTATTCCCTATATTAAAACCAAGCTCACCTTCTCGACTATTGTTAATTTCGCAGCCATCCCCTACCTAAAAGAAAAAAAAAGAATATATTAGAGTCAACACTGAAAATTCCTCTGATGCGAGACTTTTTCGCCACCCTGTATATAAACAATTAAGTGCATTTTTTTTCTTCTTCTTTTTTTAACTTTACTCATTCCAACCAAATTATTTTTGAAAGGTTAAATGCTAAAATAGCATAATTTTTTTTTTTTAATACTTCGAAATGTTTATTCGATGAAAACTATTCATTTTTGGTTTTATAAAGATAATTTATGGTATAATATAATTAGTGATGTGAGTCGTTTTTTATTGTGTCGTTTTTTTTGTTTTTTTGTCGTTTTTTTTGTTTAAAACGAAGGTAGTCTGTTTTTTTTGTTTTTTTTGTTTTTTATTGTTTTAAACTTATTCCATATTTTCTTCCTTTAATCTAATAAGTATATTAGTATTACCTATATTTACTATACTACCATGCTTATACGGTTATACCTAGTATATATACTATATAGTCATCTTTTAGAAAAATTGAATCACGCAAAAAGTATATAATAGAAAGGAAAAACAAACCCTCATTTTTTATATGTATATATTTTTTAACTAGAACATAAACATTCTTCCTCGTTTCAAACAATATACATAATTGTGATTGGCAAGAGTACCATATATTATATTCCAGATAGAAAAGGAAAATATTCACCTTTTTTTGAACCTTTTTGTTAACCTAATGTTGTGTTTTAACCTTCATTTCCATGGAAGAATCATCACTAGATTGGGTAGAGCATATATGCTAGTTTCATATATCACAGGTACTGGTATAATATACATAATAAAAATAAATAATACTGGTATAAAACAATATATATAATTGTGATTGGCAAGAATACCAGTGTGTGTGTATATATATATATTCCAAATAGAAAATAAAAAAAATAAAATATTCATCTTTCTTTAACCTTTGTGTTAACCTAATGCTGTTTAACTTTCATTATCTGATTCTATTTCCATTGAAGAATCATTATCACTAGATTGATTAGAGCATATAGTTTCAATATCACAGGTACTGGTACTTATTGCAGATTTGGATGTTGACGAAGCCAATGTAGCACCATGTTTTACTTCACTTTCTTGGAATTTTGCATTTTGGGATATAAATACAAGCTTTGCTGCTCTGTCTGTGCTTAATCAGTTTCTTTTGGCTGTATGGATATTACTGTATGTGCTAAATGATCTCGGAGGTAATGAAAGGGCGAAATAGAGGTGTATGAGTTTGTGTAGGTATATATGTGAGTATGCGTGCATATGTATCTGGAATTCTGGATGTATGCGTATGTATGGGGTATATAATAGATATAATATGTGTATATAAGTATTTATGTATATATTGGTATATATGTATATGGGTGTATGTGTATGTATATATATATATATATGGATGGTGTCGGGGGGAAATATGTCATCGCAGGTCTAAAGGATAGTTAAGTGAGAGATTCAAAATCCGAGGCATGGATGGAGAGTCCTGGAAAGGTTGGACAATGGGCAGTCAGCTCCCAGCCAGTGTTCTCGCAAGTTTAACGGATCTCAAGATACAAGACTTTCAGTGCAAGAAAGAGGCCAGTTTTTTCTGTAAATAGGCTGAAAAGGGCATTCTATACTGGTACCATATGGCCTATTTTATTATTTATTTATTTATTTTTATAATATATATCATTGCAAAAGTATACCTTATAATTAAATTGGTAATATCTATATTAATTATTAAAAAAACAAAAAAAAAACAAAAAAACAATAAAAAACAAATAAAACGACAAAAAAAACAAAAAAAACAACATGGACATAAAAAAAAACGGTTTTTTAACATCACTAAATATAATACAGTACATACATCCGTACATGCATACATACACACACGTACATATATATATATATATATATATATATATATATTATATATATATATATATATATATATATATATGCATGGCGTATATACAGGGTAAGCTGGGCATGCGCCACCTACGCAGTTAAAGTCAAATTACAAACAGTCAGAGTATTACGACAGTAATCGGAAACTAATATAAAGTTATGATGCTTGCATAATATATATATATATATATATATATATATATATATATATATATATATATATATATATATATATATATATATATATATTTGCAGCTACCGCTTACCCTGTGGACATACCCATTGCACCCCTGACGAGGTGTACTTCTGAATACACGAAAGTCCTTGGAATCATTTTTCTTTTTCCTTGTGGGTTTGCATTTTATATATATATATATATATATATTATATATATATATATATATATAATATATATATATATCGAATAGGGAAAATTGCAAACTCCAATTGCATCGCCAATTTTCTTTTTAATAATAAATATTGCTGCTTATACCCTGAAATGGGTCCCTGTATGGGCGGAATGGCGACCTATGTAAAAAGATGTTTAGCTCTTCATTCTTCCACTTAAACTACGAATGCAGTGATGATTATATATATATCATTACTTTATGAGGGTTTGAACGTCAGTTCAGGATCGACCTGTCATCAACCCCTCTGCAGCATCCCGCCTCATTTGTGTGATTTGGTAAAGGAGGGAATTGTTTTTCGATCTTCTCCTACCCTCGTAGCCAGCCACGCATGGCTGGTTAGGGACTTTGCACAGGAACCTGTTCAGCTGGTTCTTGAAATTATTCAGGTCGATGTGCTGGAGGTTCCTCAGTTGTTTTGGCAGGAAATTAAAAAGTTTTGGGTCTCGTATTCTGAGGATATTTTCCATCCTCGTTTTCATGGCTTCCTGTCCCACCGCAGCAGGGACGGTACAAAATCTACCTCTTCTCTCATTACAGTTTGTTTCTATTTCATTTCTAACGTTAGGGACAAAACCCTCGAGTAGTTTCCATATGTATATTATTGTGTACCGCTTGCGTCTTCTTTCCAGAGAGTAGAGTGTCGGGGATTGTAGTCGAGAACGGTAGTTTTTGTCCTTCGTTTCCTTTATCTTAGAGGTAAAAGTCCTTTGTATGGCTTCTATGTTCGTAATGTCTCATTTTCTGTATGGGCTCATGAGTACTGAACAATTATCGGTTGGACTAGACTCTCCCATAATTTAAACATTATGTTTGCATTATGTTTGCTCCTCTAGATAATTCCCATTATTTTTCTAGCTGTTGTAGTTTTAATGTTATAGTGCTCTCTGAATTCTGCATCCAACGACATTATTACTCCAAGATCCCTGACTTGTGGGTTTGGTGTTATCTGTTTGGCTTGCAGAGTTGTGTACCCTTTATTCTGTAGCTCCTTGTTATTACCATAACTTAGAAGTTGGAATTTTTCCTCCCTGAACTTCATATTGTTGTCTTCTGCCCAGTTGAATAATGTTTCAATGTCATTTTGTAATTTTTCTATGTCACCTTCGTTCAATATTTCCTTGCATATCTTTGTGTCATCCGCGAAACATGATACGATACTGTCATTAATATCTGCATCAATGTCTGCAATCATTATTATGAACAGCCAGAGAGCCAATACTGTACGTTGTGAAACAGAGCTCATAACTTCTGAGACTTCAGATTTAACTTCATTTACTACCACTCTTTGTGTTCTTTGAGTCAGAAAATTAAATATCCATCTTCCCAGCTTTCCAGTAATTCTTATAGTCTTAAGTTTGTGTGCTATAATTCCATGGTCACATTTATCGAAGGTTTAGCAAAGTCAGTATATACTCGTATTACAGCCATGTTTTGTCCTCGACGTGATGTTTCCAATCTTTTCTCCTGATAGGCATGATCTTCCAGCCCTGAAGCCATGTTGATTTGGGTTGTATAAATTCTTTTCTTGTAGGAGTGAGTAGTTTTGTCTCTACTTAAACGTTCCAAGCACTTCATAAGGTGTGAGGTGAGACCGATAATAATTCTTAGATATTGCTCTGTTACCACCTTTAAATAAGGGGGCAATGTTCGCGTCCTCTAATGGAAGTGGATTTTGTCCTGTGTTGAGTGATTTTCTTCATAGTAAGTATAGCGGCTTGACAATACTCTCTTTACTTTCTTCAGGAACGTGGCACTCCATGTGTCTGGCCCGAGTGCCGAATTTTCTCGAATCTATGATAGTCTTAATTACATCTCCTTCCGAGAACTCAACGCCTATTAATAGGTTCGTCCCGGAACTTGTTCTTGGCTGATTTGTATCAATGTCGAAAAATTCATTTGGGTTTTCTACTTTCGTTAAGCAGTTCACTCATTTTTTCTGGGTCATTTGTACATTCGGCCGCCCATCTATCAACGGACCAATACTCTCTTTACACTGCATTTTTCTTTTCACAAACGTGTAGAAGTATTTTGGGTTATTTTTTATGTTTCTACTACCTTGTTTTCCTCCTCGTTTGTCTTATGGATGAATGTTTGTTTTAGGTTCACTTCTATTTCGCATAGTTTTTTTTCCTAGTTCGAGACTCCTTGCTTCAGTTCTGCACCTGTGGAGATTTTTTACGGTTTGTTTCCGTTATTTAAATAGTGTCCTGATATTTCTTTCGACCTTACTACGTTTTCTTTTTCGTCTCTCCGAAACATGTTTCAGTAATATAAGTTTAGTTTCAGTTTCTATTGTGCGTAGTATTTCTTCTATATACTCTTATATATATAATATTATATTATATATATATATATATATATATATATATATATATATATATATATATATATATATATATATATGTGGGGGGGGGGGTTGAATTTCACAGTTAAGCACGTAAAATAAATGATGAAATAAATTATGCAAATCCACAAGGAAAAATTAAAAGCGATTCCAAGGCCTTTCTTGTATTTAACAGTATACTTCGTGTACTGCTGAATACATGGTATGCGCTGGAATTGCTTTTCTTTTTCCTTGTGAGTTTGCATCATATATATATATATGATGCAAACTCACAAGGAAAAATAAAAGCGATTCCAAGGCCTACCATGTATTCAGCAGTATATTATGTTTCATAGAGTCGTTATTTGAGAAACTGGAAATTTGTTACAAAAATCCTGATTGGCCAAAATTGGTCACGTGGGAAATAACTAACCAATCTAAAAGATCTAAAACGACCACCAAACTTAGTGTAAGCTGGGCTCCGCGAAACTTAATATTGTATATATATATATATATATATATATATAGTGGTGTAGTAGTTAACGTCGCTGACTACGAATCCATCGGCCCCAGGTTAGAGACACGGTGACGGCAGCCGGCGCGCAGCAAAACCCAGCTGTTCATCCTTCCACACAATAAAGAAAGTGGTTGGTAGATAAGTGGGTACCCTGGGTGGCCTAGTGGTTAAGACGCTGGGTTGATAGTGGGGCGTGGTTCGGATTGCACGTTAAACTGTAGGTCTAAGGTGGAGTGAAAAGCTTGACCTTCGTCAGAATGAACAATTCGGGCGGAAGCTAACCAAAGGTTATATATAAATCAGTGGTTCTTTTTCACCGAGCAATATTTTTGGACGTCTTCTTCATGGATATAAAACTTAGCAAATAATACAACGATTAGTGAACGTAATTGTATTTGAAAAATAATCTCAATAGAATAACTACATTGATGTTTATTGCTCAAATAATCTAATTTTACTTTACATTACAACTGCTACGATTGAGCTAATACTTAAGTTTGCTTGTCATTCAGTCCTTTCTCCTAGCGCCCTCCTTACTCTGAACGGCCCCCTAAACTTTACAAACGCCCACTGGGGAGGGGGCAGTAATGGTTCCGTTGGGGACTAATGATATCAAGCAATTGTTGGACACAAATTGTTTAGCGATTATGTTTTAGAGAGAAAGCAAATTTTTCAATGTTTTATCAAAGTATCACAAGGTCCGCCCATACATTCATTCAGGATACGAGCAGTTCGCAGCACCACTGTCAAGTACAGAGAAGGTCATCGTACGAACGAGGTTTTCATTCTTGGATCATCACTACTGGAAGCAACAATGCTTTGATCTATCATTGTCCATTGTTTATTCTGATTCATAACCATTTCCTTGCTTGTGTCATTAGTTTGCAATGCAGACACTCCCACTTATATAGGTCGGGCGCATGATTCATCAGGAGCAAGATGCACCTCAATTTTTTATTGGTCCCCGAGGCAGCACAAATGCACCCGTTCCAATCATAAACACGTTCATATCACCTTAGGTTTGCTCTACCTATACACACGCACGCACAGAGAGAGAGAGAGAGAGAGAGAGAGAGAGAGAGAGAGAGAGAGAGAGAGAGAGAGAACTTTCTTTCTAAATTTTGTTCGAATCAATAAACAATTAAAAGGAATATCATTTCCGCTTCAAGTGAAAGGTTTTCTCACAACTCCAATTCGGTAAAACAGATGCAATTAGTGTAATCACTTAATTATATATATTACACTTTTGTGGTATGAAAATTTAAACTGTATCTAACCCTCTATCTACGAACTACCCATACCATATATACACACATATATACTGTATATATATATATATATATATGTGAGGTGGCGAGCGCAAGAATCCAACTCACTACTTCACCAGGCCAACTCGAGAGGAGGGGCGACACGCTTGACCTTCGCGAAATGAGAAATCATCGCGCGGAACCTTTGTAAGGTTGTAAGGTATATATATACACACGTGGGAGAAATTTCACAATTAAACACTGAAGTAAATAAATGATGCAAATCCACCACAAGGAAATAGGAGAAACGATTCTAAGACCTTTCGTGTATTCATTAGTAAACGAAAGGGCTTGAAATCGTTTTTCCTTTTTCCTTGTGAGTTTGCATCATACGTATAGATACCTTGGTTAAACCTTGGTTTAGCTTCCGCCTGAATTGTTCATTCTGACGAAGGTCAAGCTTTTCACTCCACCTTAGACCTACAGTTTAACGTGGAGTCCGAACTACGCCCCCACCAGCAGCCCAGCGTCTTAACCACTAGCCTACCCAAGGTACCCATTTATCTACCAACCAATTTATTTACTGTGTGGAAGGATGAACAGCTGGGTTTTGCTGCGCGCCACCTGCCGTCACAGGGTCTCGATCCCGGGGCCAATGGATCTGTAGTCAGCGACTCTAACCACTGCACCATGAATAAGAGTGGGCCAATACTGTTCCTTGTGGTGCTGAGCTGCGCACTTCCGATTTTAATGATGATACAGTATATCTTCAATTTCGACGACCTGTAGACATTCTCTGAGGAAGGTGTAGATCCATTTTCTCACTTTGCCTGTTATTCCCAAATGTTTAATATTATGTGCTATTATACTATGATCACATTTGTCGAAAGCTTTGCAAAATCCGTGTGTTCATAATGTGTGTGTTCATAATGTGTTCATAACGTGTGTGTGTGTGTGTGTGTGTGTGTGTGAATCATTAACGAAATTAAAATATAAAATATGAATTAATGAAGATAAAATAGTACATAATTGATAACTGGAACAGCTTTAAAGTAATTCTTTGTTTCAAGTACTAAACCTGCTTGAAGTTGCAGATATATATATATATATATATATATATATATATATATATATATATATACACACACACAACTTTTTATATACACGAAGTTCATTCTTTTATAGATCAGTTTCCTGGCGACCTTTAATCAAAAAGGATGTGGTTAAACGCCTTTCATTCAGTCAGTTGCTAAAAATAAAACTTATCCTGCAACACTGAGTTAGGGTACTTGCTTGAACTATATATTTATACGTCAATTTGGAGGAATCTTAAAATTATTTCCAAATTAAATTTTAAAAAGGTTTTAATTTTGTTTCAATTGAAAGGGAAAATTAGCTGCGCATGTCAGGAAATTTATAATTAAACAGAGTTGCTATAAAAATTACTGAAATTATTTGCTTCTGTTTCTTCAAAAAAAAAAAATTTAAAAATAAATAAATAAATAAAAAATACTGCATATATATATATATATATATATATATATATATATATATATATATATATATATATATATATATATATATATATATATATATATATATGCTAACAGACATAGACAGTGGAGTAAACAGCAACAGTATAGTAACAGCTTTTGCGGCGACACAAAGATCAGCAGAAAAATCAGCGATGCAAATGAAGTGGAGGCTTTGCAGAGGGACACGAACAAAATATACAAATGGTCAGAAGACAACACTATGACATTTAACATCGAGAAATTTCAGCTCTTGAGATATGGTAGAAATGAGGAACTTAGACTGCATATTATGCTCCAGATAGACAATAAATTCAGAGAAGCACGAAAGCGGTCGACTTGGGGGTAATAATGACCGATGATGCCAAATTTGAGACACAAAATCAGATAGCAATAAACAAAGCAAAAAAGAGTTGAGAACACTGATCATACCAAAACTTGAATACTGCTCAGTTTCTACGTCCCCATACAAAACGGAAGAAATAAATAAACTAGAAGAAACGCAGAAACATTTCGCAGCCAAGATTGATGGCGGCAAAGAACTCAACTACTGGGAAAGACTACGTAAACTAAATTTGTACTCCATGGAAAGAAGAAGAGAGAGGTACACCATAATCTACATGTGGAAAATGGTCGAAAAACTGGTACCAAACCTCAAACTAAACCCAATTAGCATCCAAACAACGCTGAAAAATAGGAAAGGCAGAATGTGTAGTTTCCCCAAATTAAAGGCCCGACAAGGGACCTCCTCAACTCTGAAAGAAAATAGCTTGGTTGTCAGGGGACTAAGACTTTTCAACCAGTTTCCAAAGGACCTCAGAAACGTTACAGGGGTCAAAGTTGAAGTCTTCAAGAGAAGACGAGATGCCTGGCTCATGACGGTACCAGATGAGCCGGGTGTACCTGGTTGTGTGCAGTGGAGAGCGCAAGAGAACAGCTCGCTCCTCCACCAAGCTAGGACTAGAGGCGGGGCCACCAGCCTGACCTTCGTGTGAAGAAAGACCGACGCACGGAACCCAAACGAGGTTAACGAGGTGTATATACAGGGTATTTCATAACATGTGGGACGCACTTTGATGATGGATTCAGGATTTGAAAACAATAAAAAAAGTCTATATAAACATATGCCCGAAATCGCTTTGTTTCCGAGTTACAGAACGTTTTGTGTTCCAGCAATTCTTTCCGCAAACGGTTTACAAACACTGCTTGCCGACAATGTTTGTGAGTGTGTATGAGACTTATTTCATGTATGGCCTTGCCGATTGTAATATTTAGTACACTCTATGACATATTTCAATATCGTTGAGTGTAGAGCAATCAGTCAGTCAGTCAGAGGTGCATCGCGGTGTTTCACTGTTCGTATTCGTAACTTCTTACCGTGAATAAGTGCAGTCCAGTGAAAAAAAACCTTAAAAGTTTTTGTGGTTTTCAGTGATAGTGTGCATTTGAAGTGAGAATGGAGGCTTATTCAAACAGAGAAATGGCAGACATGCATCTCATGTATGGACTTGCCGAGTGTAATGCGGCCGCAGCAAAACGTCCGTATGCTGAAAGGTTTCCGAATCGCCGTCTGCCAGATAAGAAGACCTTTCAGAGAATAGACGAGCGTCTTGGTGATACAGGATCATTCAGAAGCGAGTTTCAGATGGTAGTAGACCAATCAGCGTCAGAACTGTTGAGTTAGAGGAGCGGGTCCTGAATCGTGTGGAGGAATATCCTGGTGTCAGCACCCGAAGGATAGCAGCAGCAGAGGGTGTAAGATACACAACTGTGTGGAGAATTTTACGGGAGCAGCACCTTTACCCATATCACATTCAGAGAGTACAAGGCCTTACTGAAGCTGATTTCCCACCACGAGAGGCTTTTTGTACTTGGTTCCTTCAACAGTGTGCTCGCGATCCTCTTTTTCTATCCTCCGTGATGAGGCTGCCTTCACAAGAAATGGCGTGATCAATTTTCACAACACTCATCACTGGGCCGAAGAGAATCCGCATGCCATCATCCAGTCAAGGCAAGGCACCAACAACAATTTAGTATCAATGTATGGGTAGGACTTACTGCCGACAACTTAATCGGTCTTTTTGTTTTGCCTGGAAGATTAACAGGAGAATCCTATTCCAATTTTTTAGGGAATGATTTAAGCGATTTACAAGATGAAGTTCTTCTTCGTGTCCGACGTCGTATGTGGTTTATGCATGACGGCACTCTTCATTTTAGTTGAGTGGCCAGAGACTATTTGGGTGACCATTTCCCTGATAAATGGATAGGCTGTGGAGGACCCATTGCGTGGCCTGCTCGCTCCCCGGACCTGATTCCACTCGATTTTTACCTGTGGGGCCATCTGAAATCTATTGTTTACGAGACACCCATTGACAACGTTGAAATGCTTCGCCAACGTGTCGAACAAGGATGCCAGAAAATCCGAGCAATACCTGGAAAGTTTGAACACGTCAGGCAGTCTATGACGAGGCGTGTTCAGGTGTGTATTCAAACTCAAGGCGGTCATTTTGAGCACCTCCTTTAAAGGTAAGGCGGATACTTGCTGGAACACATAACGGGCTGTAACTCGAAAACGAAGTGATTTCGGGCATATGTTTAGATAAACTTTTTTCATTGTTTTCAGGTCCTGAATCCATCCTGAAAGTGCGTACCACATGTTATGAAACACCCTGTATATATATATATATATATATATAATATATATATATATATATATATATATATATTTCAACCTATATTTCAACTTTTCAACTGTTCCATGCGATGATTCTTCATTTCACGCTCAAGCTTTTTGCCCCTCCTGTATATTAGGGTGTATCATGCTCATTGAAGCGCGAATTTCAAGATTGGCAGTATGTATTCCTATGTAAAATTAAATTTTAGGAGGGGTTTGTTTTCTTGAACTTTTGCTAAAAATCAAGG
Source organism: Bathynomus jamesi (assembly GCA_023014485.1). NCBI lineage: Eukaryota > Metazoa > Arthropoda > Malacostraca > Isopoda > Cirolanidae > Bathynomus > Bathynomus jamesi. Next base: position 84,979 of record JAJOZX010013238.1, on the reverse strand, counting down.
TTAAGTGTTCAAATTTCCACTTTTTCGTTTTCTGGTTATGTACAAAACAGCTGTGCAGGACATACACTGTAGTACAAATGTAACAGACCGGTTTCTTTCCAAACAAAACCATTGTAACAGCTGTTATAGGCTACTAGAGTTTCACTGTGATAATTTTCTATGTTTCAGATACAAAGCTTGGTGAAGATTGTGTAGCCACCATGGCTAAGCAAGGACGAAAGACCAGAAAAAGTTCTGGTTCAAAGCTGAGTGATCTGGTGGGTCCAGGCAAGCAGTTATTTCCCACAGAAGTTCCAACCTGGAGAGCTGTGTTTCAGAGATGAATCCTCCTCCAGGAAGAGAAGCTACTTCTGGATGATATGAAGATTGCTCAGTACCCTCTGCAAGATTTGGCTAAGGACTTGGCATCACTGGTACTGGCACAGTGGCGCAAAAGCAATGCCAAGCTCACTCCTCTGATCATTCAAGAGAGATCCATTATCAGGAAGATTCTTGTCAGGTGGAATGAAATGATTGACCTAGTGAATGGCAGAGTGAAGGCTGCAAAGAGAGAGAAGAGAATATCTGAACTTGATACACTGTTTGACATAACAACCTGCAGACATGATATCACTTTCTGTGGAACTGAAGCATCTGGCTGCTCTGGCTCTGATGCTAGAGTTCATGTCAACTGTGTGTGACTGTCCTCTGCCTCAGAAGATTCTAAAGCTAGAGCTAGAGTGGCTCCATTACCAGAGGATCAAAACCTCAGAGGTTTCTGGCTTCCGGATGGCATCTGTTGATGTGAAGGAAACAGTGAAGCAGGTGGAGGCTGCTAAGAGGAAGGAGGAAGAACAGAAGGCAGCTGAGAAGAGAAACAGAAAAGAGGAAGAAGAAAAGGAGCTACTGCTTAGAGTTGATGACGGGGTGCTCGGACTTTTCGTCGCCGGACGTTTCGTCTCCGGACGTTTCGTCGTCGGACGTTTCGTCGAACGGACGTTTCGTCGACAGACGTATTGTCAAATGGCTATTTCATATTTCTACCACCCCCATCTCAGATAATGTAATGGTACAATTAGAGGTTAATCAACCAACCAGGTAATTGCGCACTTAGAGGTTAATAAACCAACCAGCGTCCACAGCCGGGTAAAGTTTACGTTCCCCCTACATTATCCTAGTGTAGTTTACATTCCCCTACATTATCCTACTGTAGTTTGCGTTCCCCAACTTTGTCCGCGTATACCTAATCAAATAAAACGTTAAAACTAACGAAAATATTACGACTTAACCTAACCAATCGTCAATATATATATATATATATATATATATATATATATATATATATATATTATATATATATAGCGGATCAACAAGAAATAGACCAACAAATCGACAGACATACTTTCTTTCCACGCTACCATAAAACAGTTTGGAACACACGTGGGCTAACAAACAATGGAAAGTCTGTTCCTTCCCAAGGCGCGAAAGTAAGTTTTTATTAGTGATGTAGCGGATGTCATTTTTTTCACATCCGCGGATGCGGATGCGGATGTTTGATTTCAACATCCGCGGATGCGGATGCGGATGCGGATGTCTACATTTTCGTTATTTTTTAGGATATATTCGAGATTTGTTGTGTTTAACGTATATAATAAGTTATTATATAGAGTGAGCTGTAGCTATAATGTAGTATAATTGATTAATTGTACAATAATTGCTGTACTTTTCTCTGAACATATAAAATAATATCAAGCATCTAACTAATATAGAAATCAATTAGTGAATTCGTCTGCAAATAAATTCGTTATATTTTGTTGAGTTTCAGCCACAATTAGAAACCATAAGTGTGTTACCAGGATGCGGGACGTGAACCCAACTCAAATGCACCCCACCGACCTCTTTCCCCAACCTCCACCCTTATAGAAAGAGATCTTTAATTAGCTTGATAACTATTTATATTAAGTTTAAAGTTTTATTAGGCATATTTATAAATGAGTAATTAAAATAAAGTAAACTAAGATGTTCATCGTTTAATGTTCAAACTTAATTATAGGAAGGTTATGCTTAAGGAACATTAATTTTTCTGCCTTTTCTGCTGCCAGTCTGTTTCTCTTTTCATCATATATTAATCCAGCACTGCTAAATAATCTCTCGCTTGGTACGTTTGTTGGAGGACAGGCTAAATGTTTCCTTGCAAGTTTACTCAAGTATGGATAGATATTCTGCGTATTTTTCCACCAACTAATAGGATTGTCACATGCAGCCAGGCGTTTTTCTTGGTGATAGCTCTCGATCATTTTTACTACATCTTTTGACATCGCGTAGGTCTCGTCATTGCTGCTTGACTCAAGAAACTGAGAGACAGATTCTGTGATAGATTTGCTTGTTGAAAGTGTTGGTTCTGTCACTGAAACTTTTATTCTTTTGGTGGGGGCGAAGCGACAGATTCAAGAGATTGAAGCTCTTCAACTGCTTTGCCAAGTGATGATTTAACTCGTTCTAATGTACTAGGTGAAATAACTTAGCTTTGTAACGTGGATCTAAGTAGGTTGCAAGAGAGTAACTTCATACAAGAACAGCCTCTCGTCTTGTCGCTTGCATCACTTTTGCGCACAATGAACTAGTTCTATTAATATAGTAGAATTTGATAATTTCCGCTTATTAATGACGTTTTATCTCAACGGTCCACATCCGCACGACATCCGCAGTCCAAAGTGCGGATGCGGATGCGGATGCGGATGCGAGAAAATGTGCGGATGTTCCGCGGATGCGGATGCGGATGTGACCTACATCACTAGTTTTTATCAACCCAAGGACGCGCTTACAAGGCGTCTTAATAATTGGCGTGAAGTTCTACGTCACAAGAATTGCGTATAAAAGAAAGCATCCACGCTCACTCTCTCTCACTTCGTTGGCGCTTCCATTTTGTTCAACTACTCGGTACGATACCACCTCTTCAACCGCCTACCGGCTTCGCCGGAGGCTAGGCCCGCTACTTTCTTCAAGGCCTACAATTTATCATCAAGTAAGATCTACAAACCGCCTGCAGAAGCAATCTTTCGAGGCCCAACCGGAATCACTTCGGGCCTGCGGTTTTCCGGGTCGGCCTTCAAGTTTCTCCACATTCCTCGAGATATATTCCTGCAAGATCATAAGGCCAGCCTGCACCTCGAGAAGTAACATCACCTCAGGCTTACGAACTAAGCCTACATTCATCATCTCAAGAGGCTTAACGGACAACGACAACTCGAGCCTACGGTAATAGGTTCCTCTTCAACCCTCCTTCAACAGAGTTTCCATCGTCCCGGTAAGATAAGTGCATCCTTTTCTAAGTACTCTGGTGAAGCCTACATCAGCTTACCGCCGAACGATAGACTATACCCCAAGTGTAATTAAGCGTTCCAATTAACTCTCGTGAAAGAACGCAGTAGGCCTGTCATCCAATTCAAGTGTCATTTTTATACCGTTATTCCGCGTATCATCCGTCATTATGTTCAAGTCATATATTTGTGTGTTAAATAAATATTCTCTTGACGTAATCATTTAACATCACATAATGTTCTTATATAAATGATATTTGTGCAAGCATTTCAATCCATTATTATTAGGCCACATCAGTTATTCTATGTGCATCCATGCAATCATTTAGCCTACTTAATCAGTGTCATGTTTTTCCATTCAATGTACCAAACGCACGTGCATTCTTTATAGCATTAACTAGGCCCATTCAATGTTCCATATCGCATGCCATTTACATACCATTAATGAGTACATTATTACGTGTCAATTAAGCTATTAACATTTCATCTTATTAGCTAAGCCTATGCCATAAGCATAACGTAAAACTACCAATAAATTACTGTCAATTCTTTGTTATATCACAGTGAATAAAATAACGAATTTATTTTCATAATAAACTACAAAACCCATAAGGTGTCTTTTATAACCTTAATATTAATTTGCTTGGGCGTAAATCAAGCTGGTGACCCTCGCTGCCTTTTCGGTCACTTCCAATAGTATGGTGGATCTAATCAAATAACCAATTATTACAATCGGTGATACTGTATGACATCATAAATTATTAACCCAGCCTTTCATTAATAAGCAATCAGTCAGTCATTGCATCAATTAATCATTGCATACAATTAAATCATTATCACCTTAAACGGTTAAAACTAGGTCCACTATAAATTGGTGTAACCCCGGAGTGACTCGAACTTATTTTACGTTATTTATTCACAGTGATCCTTGTGCTTAGCTATTATTGACCATTTCATTTTTTTGCAGCCACATTAAGTAATTTCTATGTAAATACGGTATTCATAAATTCAATGTGATTTTCTGTAGCCATATCAAATAATTTCTATGTACGTACGGTATTCATAAATTCAGTGAAATTAAATAGGCCTACTTGCAAACAGTGATATGCGTTTCTCGCGGTACTTTATTAACTAATGTCTTACTGCCTCGCGGTCATGGGCCGCGGCACAATCATCGCATCTTTCAAATTCCCGAGTGCGTCCCCCTGAGTCGAGTCTCACTGCCTCCTGACGGCAGGTGCGCGGCGACCCCTTGGAGAAGCCACCACTGGCATTGGGTCCTGCTCCGCCGTCATACGGATCGTGGAGGGACTCACGAAACTCACCGAGCATCTCAGGACAACACTCACCCCCCACCCCCCAGCGCTGCAGTCAGTCCCAAATTCGTTTCAAACGGCGCATTCTTTCGTCACCACCTCGTCCAAAAATATTCAACGGTCCCGTCTCGGCCGTTGTACGGTAAATCATTTGGCGATAAATCTGGTGACGCGCCTCATTGCACCAGCGAATTTTTTTCCGCAAGCACGAGGGTTACCCTTCCCCATCCCTACGGGAAGGCCTAAAAAGAAAGCATTCTCCCAGTCAACGAGCAGAGAGCACATGCATCCACGCAAAACAGACACTTCAGGCACAGGGGTGGCGATTCCCTGCCTTCATCAACTGTCTCTTTGCATCATTCCGTAAATTACTTCCTGCTGCTCGTGGACTCGAACGACGTTTCTTTTTCTCCCTTCGGCAGGAGCGACCTCGACGACAACATCCACACGACGAGTTACGGGCACAGCATTCGAACTCAAACACAGTTCCCCGGCCCCTCTCGTTTCCTTCGTCCACTCTTCATTGCTCCACATTCCTGCCGAAGCCCAACTCCTGCGGCAGGAGCGACCTCAACGAGAACAACCACGCGACGAGTTACGGGCACAGCATTCGAACTCCAACACAGTCCCCCCGCCCCTCTCGTTTCCTCCGTTCGCTCCTCATTGTCCCCCATTCCTGCCGTACCCCACCCCCACCCCCCTGCGGAACCCCCACCCCATACAACAGCGCCTCCTCTTCCGAGCATCTCCCCGCCCCGAGACGACCCTTCACTCCTTCCTGCGTCAGGAATTCCACGACATACCAGGCCAAGCGTCAAATCTCGGAGTGGCCTCATCAGGTCTCCCAACAGAATGGTATTTCTTCTTAGTATCGTTCCTTCGTCTCTGAGAGGGAACTACTTGTAGCGGATCGACAAGAAATAGACCAACAAATCGACAGACATACTTTCTTTCCACGCTACCATAAAACAGTTTGGAACACACGTGGGCTAACAAACAATGGAAAGTCTGTTCCTTCCCAAGGCGCGAAAGTAAGTTTTTATCAACCCAAGGACGCGCTTACAAGGCGTCTTAATAATTGGCGTGAAGTTCTACGTCACAGGAATTGCGTATAAAAGAAAGCATCCACGCTCACTCTCTCTCACTTCGTTGGCGCTTCCATTTCGTTCAACTACTCGGTACGATACCACCTCTTCAACCGCCTACCGGCTTCGCCGGAGGCTAGGCCCGCTACTTTCTTCAAGGCCTACAATTTATCATCAAGTAAGATCTACAAACCGCCTGCAGAAGCAATCTTTCGAGGCCCAACCGGAATCACTTCGGGCCTGCGGTTTTCCGGGTCGGCCTTCAAGTTTCTCCACATTCCTCGAGATATATTCCTGCAAGATCATAAGGCCAGCCTGCACCTCGAGAAGTAACATCACCTCAGGCTTACGAACTAAGCCTACATTCATCATCTCAAGAGGCTTAACGAACAACGACAACTCGAGCCTACGGTAATAGGTTCCTCTTCAACCCTCCTTCAACAGAGTTTCCATCGTCCCGGTAAGATAAGTGCATCCTTTTCTAAGTACTCTGGTGAAGCCTACATCAGCTTACCGCCGAACGATAGACTATACCCCAAGTGTAATTAAGCGTTCCAATTAACTCTCGTGAAAGAACGCAGTAGGCCTGTCATCCAAAACAAGTGTCATTTTTATACCGTTATTCCGCGTATCATCCGTCATTATGTTCAAGTCATATATTTGTGTGTTAAATAAATATTCTCTTGACGTAATCATTTAACATCACATAATGTTCTATATATAAATGATATTTGTGCAAGCATATCAATCCATTATTATTAGGCCACATCAGTTATTCTATGTGCATCCATGCAATCATTTAGCCTACTTAATCAGTGTCATGTTTTTCCATTCAATGTACCAAACGCACGTGCATTCTTTATAGCATTAACTAGGCCCATTCAATGTTCCATATCGCATGCCATTTACATACCATTAATGAGTACATTTATACGTGTCAATTAAGCTATTAACATTTCATCTTATTAGCTAAGCCTATGCCATAAGCATAACGTAAAACTACCAATTAATTACTGTCAATTCTTTGTTATATCACAGTGAATAAAATAACGAATTTATTTTCATAATAAACTACAAAACCCATAAGGTGTCTTTTATAACCTTAATATTAATTTGATTGGGCGTAAATCAAGCTGGTGACCCTCGCTGCCTTTTCGGTCACTTCCAATAGTATGGTGGATCTAATCAAATAACCAATTATTACAATCGGTGATACTGTATGACATCATAAATTATTAACCCAGCCTTTCATTAATAAGCAATCAGTCAGTCATTGCATCAATTAATCATTGCATACAATTAAATCATTATCACCTTAAACGGTTAAAACTAGGTCCACTATATATATATATATATATATATATATATATATATATATATATATACACACACACTGTGTATATATAATGACGATTAATTAGGTTAAGTCGTAATATTTTCGTTAGTTTTAACGTTTTATTTGATGGATTCATTTAAAAAATGTCTCCTAAAGATCCTAGTGTACAGTAGTTTACGTTCCCCAACTTTGACCTAGTGTAGTTTGTGTCCCCTTTTGTGTCGGGGAAACGTAAACTACACTTGCTCCTAATATATTAATATAATATATTAATATATAAATAATATATAATTACTAAATATATATATAATTACCAAATATATATACCTAAATACCTAAAAGCAATACCTAAAAGCTATTGCACATAATTTGTAAGTTTATAGGTGCACAATTTTAAAATTTCTTTCTTCCGAAATTTAAATAAATATATTTTATTTTTAAATGAAAATACAGTTCTTTCCAAAAAAAAATCCCGTAAAGGAAAATAAACCTCCTTTTAAACAAATTCATTTTATTTTTACATGAAAATGAAGTTCTTTTAAAAAAAATCTTTCGACGAAACGTCCGTTCGACGAAACGTCCGTCGACGAAACGTCCGTTCGACGAAACGTCCGTCGACGAAACGTCCGTCGACGAAACGTCCGTCGACGAAACGTCCGGCCACGGATGATGGTGATGATGATGAATATGAGGTGACTTCCTTGCAAGAGTCTCCAGGCAGAGCAGCTCCTACTGCTGACACAGATTTTTCAAGTACTGCACCAGGCACAAGCTCCATTGTCAACACTGACAAAGTCTCCACCTCTGCCAGGAGGAACTACATGGATATCTTAAGCACTGCTGCGGCTGCAGTCAGGTTCAAGGTGACAAACACTCCTGCAGCAGCCATTGCAACTGGTTTCTTGCAAGATCTCATCAAAGCTGGCCATCTATCTGCTGATAAGGCATATCTAGCTGTTGACAGGATGAAGATGTGGAGGGGCAAGGAGTCTGTAATAGGTGCCTCGGTGGAAGCCCTGGAGAAAAGGCCAGAGGGAGAGGAGATCAAAGGAATTTTCTTTGATGGAAAACAAGATAAGAAGACAAAGATCATGAAGTACAATGAAGAAACTGGCCGCTTCTATCCTGATATTACAACTGAAGAGCACTATAGTGTTATCTGGGAACCTGAGGGGCAGTATCTCTTCCATTGTACTCCAGAAGAACGTGAAGGAAATGAGAAACCTGCATTGAAGATAGCTCAGGCTCTGTTTGAGTGGATTAGTGCTCATGGGGCTAAAGATACTATTGTGGTCCTTGGTGGTGACTCTACCAACACAAACACAGGACCTGATGGAGGAGCCATCACTCACTTGGAGAGACTGCTAGGTCACAAGTGTCACTGGCTGATATGCCAGTTGCATATTAATGAACTCAGCCTCAGGCACATGAATCATCAAGCTTGATGGTCCCTACACGCACAAGTCTGGGTTCAGTGGCCCAATAGGAAAACCTTTGGAGAAGATCAATGACATACCTGTCAGCTTTAGCTTCAAGACTCTGCCAGGAGAAGAAGATATAATTGAACTGCCAGAAGACATTGTACAGAACCTTAGTACTGACCAGAATAACTGCTACCTACTGATCAAAGCTCTCAAGACAGGATATTTGAGCAAGGAAGTTGCTGGTCTGAAGTGTGGCCCACTGAATCAGTCACGCTGGCTGACTACAGGTGAGCCTCTGTTGATGCTGTGGATGAGGCAGCATGGTCTGAAGGGGGAGGTGTTGAAGAAGCTGAAGGTGCTGCTGAAGTTCTGCCTGGACTTCTACTTCAAGATGTATTTTGAGATCAAGGTGAAGCACCACATGAGGTATGGACCTCACCATATTGTGACCGCTCTGGGACTGCTGAGAAACCAGACCTCTGAAGTCAGGAACATAATCATGCTCACGGTGAGAACCTCATTGCCTCTCTCCTATGCAGTGAGGATGAGGAGGAGAGGGCATGGGGGGTTGAGATGATCAAGAAGATCAGAGATAAGTCTGAGTATGGAGACATGAGTCTGAGAACTCATAGAAACCCTAAACTGAATTTTGATGCCACTTCTCCAATTACTCTGATTAATTGGGATAAGGAGAAACTGTATGAGCCACTCTTCACTTGTAAGATGTCAAGAGGAGAAGTTGAGGAGCTTCTCAGGTCTCCACTTGATGTTGAGAACTTCACAGTTCACACTCAAAGCTGTAAAAGAGCAGTCCAGGAAGTTTCAGCTGCAGCTCATGCAGTGTATGGGCAAGAGAGAAGAGATGGTTTTGTTCGTGCTAGGATCGATCACAGAGAACTGTTGCCCGTTTTCAAGTAAAAGGAAGACATTATGAACATGTTTTAGATCTCTACAAGACCTGCTAGACAAATCAAGATGCTTTCAGAAGAAAAAATATCAAAACATTCAGTTGACCAGCATATTATTACAAGCTGGGGGTGGAGGAGGGACTTATACAAATATTAAAGAAGAATTACAATTGCAAAGAAAGGTTGAACGTCACAGCAGCTTGCGGAAAGGTGGGGGCAGCCATCACACTCAGTGATGCCGAAAAGAAAATAAATAAAAATTGGTGGAGGCGTTTCTAAAAAAAAAGAAAATGCAAGACCAAGAAAGAAGAACAAAAAGATTCTGCCTGATGAAGAGAACAGCCGCGAAATTCGATGTATAGGAGACTAAAAATCATACAATTCCTTAGTTTGGGCCATTTTGGGTGATTTTGGTTATTTTAGGGGTTATGAACCACTTTGGCTGATCTTAAATGGGTCCAAGCCTGTCCCTAGAAATGCTTAAGGGTGTATGTGAACAATATGGAACATATGGAGGTCATTTGAGGCTACCAAGTCTTTCAAATTGGCCAAAAATCCCATTTTTCGACAAAAAGTGCGATTTTGAACACTTAAATGCGATTTTTCGCAAAAGTTGCAGAAGACGAACCCCTATTAAAATTCAGTTTTACATAGGAATACATACTGCCAATCTTGAAATGCTAAGTTTTTCAATATTCGACCTGAGCATGATACATCTTACTGTATATATATATATATACAGTAAACCCTCGTCCAACGCGGGGTTAGGTTCCTCGAGAACGGCGCGTTAGGTAAATCCGTGTTGGACCAATTTAATACCTTATGGGATAAATGGGGATACGTGAACGCGGCCGCGTAAAGTCTTCATTAATACTTAGATATGTAGATTTTTTATTCCCACATAAGTGAATTTCCCTACCTATATTGTATATGAAATAAGAACATAAAATCATAAACATAATGATATTTACATATAAATAAAAAATATTAAATGGTGTGTATGGTAGACTCAATCACGTGATACTCGTGGCCAAGCGATGTTATGCTCATACCACCACGCAACTTATCTAGAATCTTTGTTTTTTTGGCAAATTTTTTCGGCAAATAACACTAGGGAACAACATTTTTGTTTCTTGAAAACTATTTGGTGTTTCTTATAGAACTTTTGATGCTGATTTCAAATATGGTTTCAGAATTTTTCTATCACCCATAGTTTTCGAGAAAATAATATTTCCATTTACTTAGAGTTTTCCCAAAAAATTAGTTAAAATTAAGTGTACTAATTTAATTTTACTTTCTTTTTTTTCCAAGTTAACTATATTTAATAGTATTTTTGGCATTAAAAAATATAGCTATTTAAACAAACAGATTTTTAATAAAAAGAAATTTTTTTTTTCAAGTTTTGCTCAAATTTTAAAATTTTTCATAGTAGAAAAAATTGGTTTTTCATTCCAAAAAGTTTTCCGTGATTTCAATAATTTTCCGCCAGCATGAATCGAAACTGTATTAATCCTAGAGATACATTTTGCTACGTATGTGGAGAACTAACCATAATGGCACAGAGGAAGACGATGACCCCACTCGTGAAGAAGGCTTACGAACTTTATTTTGGATGTAAGGTAGGCGACCAAGACAAATCCTGGGCACCTCATATCTCATGCATTTCCTGTGCCGTCACTCTTAGGGGTTGGATTAAAGGTACCCGCAAATCTATGCCATTTGCCATACCAATGATTTGGGGAGAGCCCAAGGATCACCTAACGGATTGCTATTTTTGTATGACTAACGTTTCAGGATTCTCTGCCAAAAATAAACATAAAATTCAATACCCAAATCTTGCATCTGCCATGAGACCAGTACTACATGACGATGATAACCCAATTCCAACTCCCCAAAGTCATGGACACTGGATGAAGAGTCTGAAGTTGAACCAATGGAAATTGATGACACTAAAGATACAGACTTTCAGCAACCTGAATCAAATAAACCACGTATGATAACGCAGGTTATGCTGAATGATCTCGTGAGAGATTTGGACCTTCCGAAAAAGAAAGCGGAATTACTGGGCTCCAGGTTACGTGAATGGAATTTGCTGGCAAAAGATACAAGCATATCGGCGTTCCGCACTCGCCAAAAAGATCTGATGCAGTATTTCTCCTCGTCAGGTGGTTTATGCTACTGTAATAATGTAAATGGACTGCTGTTAGCTCTCGGTCATGAGCACAAATCTGAAGATTGGCGTTTATTTATTGACTCTTCGAAGCTAAGCCTCAAGGTTGTACTACTTCACAATGGAAATAAATACCCTTCCATTCCTGTAGGGCACGCTGTCCACATGAAGGAATCTTACGAAAATATGAAACTCATCCTTCAGCAGATTAATTATGACCAGTTTCGTTGGTATATATGTGGGGATTTAAAAGTCGTCGCGCTTCTTCTGGGAATGCAGCTCGGTTATACGAAGTTCTGCTGCTTCCTTTGTGAATGGGACAGCAGAGCCAGAGATTCGCATTATTTTGTAAAGGATTGGCCACTTCGTCAAAAATGTATCCCAGGACTGAAGAATGTGTCTCATGAACCCTTAGTTGACCCCAAGAAAATATACTTACCGCCACTTCACATCAAACTTGGCATCATGAAAAATTTTGTCAAAGCAATGAACAAGGAAGATGAGGCATTCAAATATTTGAAGAAAAAGTTTTCACGACTTAGCGATGCAAAGATAAAAGAAGGGATCTTTGTTGGTCCCCAAATCAGAGAGCTCATGAAAGATCAAAAGTTTGATGATGCCTTGAGAGGAAAAGAAAAAGTGGCATGGGAGGCCATGAAGAATGTGTCACAAATTTTCTAGGGAACATCAAAGCCTCTAACTATGAAGAAATAGTGCAGGACATGATTGAAGCATATAGGTTATTGGGATGTAATATGTCACTAAAAAATCCATTTCTTGCACTCCCATTTAGATTTCTTCCCTGAAAACCTCGGCGACGTAAGCGATGAGCATGGAGAAAGGTTCCACCAAGATATAGCTACTATGGAGAAACGCTACCAAGGGAGGTGGGATTCGGCAATGTTAGCTGATTACTGCTGGACACTGATGCGAGAAGCTCCTAATGAAAACTACAAGAGAAAATTAGTGACAAAGAAGTTTTAAGAAGAATATTTTAAATGCCAATCTGCCACTAATATAATTTTTATGAAGTATTTTTACTAACTTCTATACACTTTTTGAATAAATATTAAAATACAAATTTCTCAGTAACCTTGGATGATAGAGAAATTCTACGGCTATATTCGGAATCAGCGGAAAAACTCCTATAAGAACGACCTGTTTACGTCCAAGAAACAAAAACAAAGTTAAAATTTGTTCCCCAGTGTAATTGTTCGCATTTACTTTTCCGGTGTATAAGCAAATTCGCGTTGAACAAACACGCGTTGGACGAGGGATTACTGTATGTATATATATATATATATATATCTATATTATATAATATATATATATATATTATAATATATATATATATCATTACTAAAAATAAAGGATGAGTCTAGTCTCACCAATAACTAAGTATTGCTCAGTACTCACAAGTCCATACAGCAAACGAGACATTGCGAACATTAAAGCTATACAAAAGACTTTTACGTCTAAGATAGAAGAAATGAAAGGCGACGACTACTGGTCTCGATTACAATCCCCGAAACTCTATTCTCTGTAAAAAAGACGCGAGTGATACACAATAATATACATAAGGAAGATACTCGGGTTTTGTCCCTAAACTTAGAAATTAAATAGAAACAAAATGGAATGAGAGAAGAGGCAGATTTTGTACTGTCCCAGCTGCGGTGGGACAGGGGGTCATGAAAACGAGGATGGAAAATACCCTCAGAATACGAGGGCCAAAACTCTTCAACATACTGCCCCAAAACGAGGAACGTTCAGCACACCAATCTGAATTATTTCAAGAACCAACTGGAAGGGTTCGTGTGCAAAGTCCCTGACTGGCCCTACGAGGGCAGGACGAGATCGGAAACCAATTTCCTCCTTCACCAAATCCCACAAATGAATCGAGATGCTGCAGAAAGGTCGACGGCAGGTCAATCCTGAACCGTCGTTTCAAAACCATCATAAAGTTATATATATATATATATATATATATATATATATATATATATATAATTATATATTATACACATTATAACTGCAAACACGCAGTATAATTAACGTAAAGAACGACGCTTTGTATAGGAGAATTATCCGCGCAAGATGAGAGCGAAAGAACGAAACAAATGAAAAATGAGGTACCCACCCGGGAATCGAACCCGGGATCTTCCGATTGCCGGTCAGATATGATAACATTACACCACAGGCCTCACCCAAACAAATGTCGTAATTCCTCTACATACGCGCAGAAACCAATGCCCCAAAGGGGCACCTCCCGCATGCCGTAACATTATATACATTATAACTGCAAACACGCAGTATAATTAACGTAAAGAACGACGCTTTGTATAGGAGAATTACCCGCGCAAGATGAGAGCGAAGAACGAAACAAATGAAAAATGAGGTACCCACCCGGGAATCGAACCCGGGATCTTCTGATTGCCGGTCAGATATGATAACCACTACGTAGAGGAATTACGACATTTGTTTGGGTGAGGCCTGTGGTGTAGTGGTTATCATATCTGACCGGCAAACGGAAGAGCCCGGGTTCGATTCCGGGTGGGTACCTCATTTTTCATTTGTTTCGTTCTTTCGCTCTCATCTTGCGCGGTAATTCTCCTATACAAAGCGTCGTTCTTACGATATATATATATAGAGAGAGAGAGAGAGAGAGAGAGAGAGAAGAGAGAGAGAGGAGAGAGAGGGGGGGTAGGGATTTACAAAAGTAAAGTACAGCAGCGGTCAATAAAGCGAACCAAAGTGCTAAGTTTATAGCTAGGAATTTTGAGTACAAATCGCACGATATTATTGTTTCTCTTTAAAATTATTAGTTAGACCCCATTTGGAGTACGCGATCCAATTTTGGAATCCGCATATGCGAAAAGATATAGACAAAATCGAAAGAGTTTCAAAGACGAGCAACTAAGATGATTCGTCACTTAGGTCAAAGTCGTACGAGGATAGGCTTAAAGAGTTAAAATTGACTACACTCGAGACTAGGAGGCAAAGGGGTGATCTAATCCAGTTTTTTAAAATTATGAATGGGTTCGATAACGTGGATAGAGATAGCTTTTCGAAATATCTCAATAATAGGACTAGAAATAACGGGTGTAGGTGACAAGTAGAAGGTCCGAGACAGCAGTTGCCAAAAAACTTTTTTACGCATAGAATAGTAAATAGCTGGAATAGTTTGCCGGTAGAAGTAATTAGTAGCACGTCTTAAACATGTTTAAAAATCAATTAGACGCATATGTTGATAGATTGGGTATAGTTTAAGGTAGTAAAATAAGGCTTTCTGGTTCGGAACCCACGTAAAATTGTAGGTCCCTCAGTAACCACAGAGGACATGCGCAATACACAATTACAAAACACAGTAGGTAGACCAGTTAGGTAGACCAGCCATGAGTGGATCTTACGGTCTTTGTTGGTCTGAAACATCATAACATTATAACTAAACAAATGTTCAATTGATGTCTTGTTTTGGGACCATATTTTGTTGCAGGTTAGAATAATACGCAATTGCTAATATAAAAGTGAGTTATAGACTGGTGAGGAAAAGGCCTCCGAGGCCTTTTACTCAGGAAAATAGTCCCAAAAACAAGGCATTAATTTGAACATTTGTTTTAGTTATATGTATTCTTTGTAAATTTAATTTAAAATAAATTTCCTATGAGACCGGACTTATAGGACACCCTATATATATACACATACAGCATATATATATATATAATTAATATTATATATATATGCATATAACTGCAATGACCGCGCAGTATATAAATGAATAGAAACGACATAAGTACTAAGGAACGTTTCTGCACACGAGGAGGAGAGATAACGAATAAATGAAAAATGAGGCGAACCGCCCGGGAATCGAACCAGGGTCCTCCAATTGCCGGTTGGACGCGCTACCATTATGCTACGGCCCTCAATTAATCACAAATCGAAATTCTCCCACATAGGGCAGAAAACCAATGCCCTGAGAAGGCACCTCGCAAATCGTGAATATGCGCATATAACTGCAATGACCGCGCAGTATATAAATGAATAGAAACGACATAAGTACTAAGGAACGTTTCTGCACACGAGGAGGAGAGATAACGAATAAATGAAAAATGAGGCGAACGCCCGGGAATCGAACCCAGGGCGCTCCAATTGCCGGTTGGACGCGCTACCATTATGCTACGGACCTCAATTAATCACAAATCGATTCCCGGGCGGTTCGCCTCATTTTTCATTTATTCGTTATCTCTCCTCCTCGTGTGCAGAAACGTCCTTAGTACTTATGTCGTTTCTATTCATTTATATACTGCGCGGTCATGCAGTTATATGCGCTATTCACGATTTGCGAGGGTGCCTTCTCAGGGCATTGGCTTCTGCCCTATGTGGGAGAATTTCGATTTGTGATTAATTGAGGACCGTAGCATAATGGTAGCGCGTCCAACCGGCAATTGGAGGGCCCTGGGTTCGATTCCGGGCGGTTCGCTCATTTTTCATTTATTCGTTATCTCTCCTCCTCGTGTGCAGAAACGTTCCTTAGTACTTATGTCGTTTCTATTCATATATATATATATATTATGTATTTATATTCTTTACAGTAACCCAAAAATGCGAATTCACGTATAAACTCTACGTTTACGAAAGTAAAAAGCGTTTATTGAAATTTTATTCCAAGATACAATAATTATTTAGATAATTAAACATTTAATTAATTCACTTTTTAATAAGGAGAAATTCTCTAACGACTATACATGAATTTCCATATAAAGATGGTGAGCGGAGGTTCATGCATGCACGATACCATTAACTGTTGAGGGTTTCATTAAGGGACCATATTCCTAATGACATAAACATTATTCCAGTGGTTCACCATTAATGGTGAGTTTCATCTTTTGGTAGTCGTCATTGCTAATGGACACGAATAGGAGTCTTAATGGTTAAGGGATATTTTCAACATCGCTACATATCGAATTCTCAAATATTTGGTAAGTTCTTAGGTTTATATGAGTGATTTTCGGTATTGTGGGAGTTTCTTCAAGAATATAAAAGGAAGTAATATATATATATAATATATATATATATGTTGTGTAAAGAACGACGCTTGTGTAGAAGAGCGTTCCGCACAAGATGAGGAGGAGAACGAACAAATGAAAAATGAGGTACCACCCGGGAATCGAACCCGGGATCATCCGATTGCCGGTCATATATGCTATCCACTACACCATGGACCTCGATCAATCAGAAGTCGTAATTCTCCTACATACGAGCAGAAAAAACCAATGCCCTGAGGGGGCACCTTACATGCCGTACATATATACATTTTAACTGCAAACAAACACACAATATAATTAATTGGTTATGCTCGTATGTAGGAGAATTACGACTTTTGATTGATCGAGGTCCATGGTGTAGTGGATAGCATATCTGACCGGCAATCGGATGATCCCCGGGTTCGATTCCGGGTGGTACCTCATTTTCATTTGTTCGTTCTCCCTCCTCAGCTTGTGTGGAACGCTCTTCTACACAAGCGTCGTTCTTTACATTAATTATACTGTGGTTGTTTGCAGTTAAAAAAAAAAAAATATATATATATATATATATATATACACGACGGTTCAGGATCGACCTGCGGTTGAGCCCTCTGCAGCATCCCGCCTCATTTGGTGGAGGAGAGGATTGGTTTCCGTTCTTTCTTGCCCTCGTAGCCAGCCACGCGTGGCTAGTCAGGGACTTTGCAGTTTGCACAAGAACCTATGCAGCTCATTCTTACAGTTATTTATATATTATCACTGCTCGAAATTGTCAACACGTGTCAGTAGCTTAAGTGTGGGTCAGAAAAAAGGTTTCAAATCCTTTTTGACACAGTATTAATAAACTAAATTGTGGGCAAATAAAGGCTTCACTATTTTTATAAATATTAATCCATTCAGGGTTTGAGTAGCTCGTGGAATCATTGCTAAATATATGGAGGGTTAACGTACGTGGTCATCACCAGTGAAAACAAACAACACTTTGAATTATCATAGGCCGAGGGACGGTCAAATTCATAATTACATTTTCTTCCTTGTACCTCATTAGTTTGCATATTATACACTTTGTTTGGTGTCTTCCTGTTTCGTCGTTTATAGTTCATCCTGTGAGGGAATGAACCATACCAATTTCATCGACAAGACCATGCAATCGACACTCTAAAACACCTAACTTGATCTAACTTAGTGAGAATAGCGATTTTATCTTCCTTATTAAAGCTAACATTAACCTAACCAGTCTGGAACTTAACCTAACCTTGAGCCGAGAGGGTAACCTGAGTATATGGGAATGTGTAAGAGGAGACCAACACTACTACGCAGTTTACTACTGTTTCTAACCTCCTATATTCGGTATCGTCGAACTTGTATGGAATAACCTGACCTTTTTACTCATCCTGAATACTCGTGTTAAAAAGAACCATTCATTTCCTCTCAGAAAGCTAAAATCCTTCAGCGTTTGACGCTTTAGAACAATTTTACTCAATCCAACAAAAATGGATTAAAAAGTCGATTTTGTAAAACAAATCTAAAAGAAATCAAAGCCACAAAAGAGGCAAAGAAGTTTACAAACAAGTTAAAAGTTTCCATTCTCGATCAAGGAAACTCTCATCGTTTGAGTGAAGATTGTTTAAGTTTTTAGGCAGTATAATATGCATGGAGGGTAAATTAGTTATCTTTAGTGCAGGATCTATTCTTATACAGGGTGTCCCATAGGTCAGGAGTGTAACTCACTTCCATATTAGGCATTGCGTATTATTCTACCTACAACAAAAAAAAAAAGGTCCCAAACAAGACATCAATTTGAACATTTGTTTTAGTTTAATGTATTACTTTTGTAAATTTAATTTAAAAATGAATTTTCCTATGAGACCGGACTTATGGGACACCCTGTATAATGATAAATTATCGCAGGCTTTTCGTACTATGTTGCAAAACAGAACTTGTTTCGATTATAACGAAACGTAAGTTCTAATTTATTTTATTTCCCAGATTATTTAACACACACACACACACACACACACACACGCATACACACGATATTGTATATACTTCTTCGATTAATTTAATTGAGACATAATATAAATAACTCTAACATTGTGTTTGGGAGAGTAGCCACGTCGGGTGAATTCAACTTCCATGTAACGAACGAACATCCAAAATACATTTAATAATTATTTCCTATGTTTTGAAACCATTATTACGATAAGAAAAGCAACGAGAAAGGTAGAATTTAAAAATTATTTACGTTCTGATACAAAAAATCATCTTCCATCGCCTATTCCGCGCCATAGAAATTTATATATGCATATATACATACGGGCGTAATAATGTAATTATTATAATAAGCATCGCAATGATGTCAGAACGCGATGTGAGATATGGTTGGATGCTGGAGCAATTTAAAACAGAAGTAGGATTACGCAGAAAGACAACTCCTTGTAATTATCCTTACAAGGGCAAACTAGTGCTAGTATTTATGACTAGTGTTTATGCTAAATCTAAATGGAAAATTTGTTTCAAAATTTTAAATTCTTTCTGTTATCTTCATTTTGAACTTTAGTCCAATATTAAATTACGGCTCGCGAAAATGTAAGAGAAACTTCAATTTTTTTACATTTTTTTCAGGAGTTTTTACCATTTGAAAATCCTTATAAACGGTTTCCATGCTATTATCCAATTATAATGCCACATTTGATATATTTATATATAAAATATATAATTAGGACCGAATTCAAGTTATATATATATAGAGGTGGGTGTGGGGGGGGGGGTATGGGTGTGGAGGGTGTGGCCGGAAAAAATTTACCACAACAATTAAGCCATGTTGAGAATTATATTTAAGAGACTTTAATCTTTTCATTGAGTTCATCAACTGCTCTTTCATTAATTAAAAATATGCTATACAACATTTAACTCTTCTCATTATACAATATCTCGATTCCAGGAGCACAAACATAAACCCGTAAAATATCACATACCAACCTCTATATATACATATATATAGAAAACAACGAAAAACCAGCATTGTGCAGTAACAACATAAAGAACATTATAGTAGTTATCTAATTTGTTCGGGTTTTAATGAATATTTTTCCCGAGTTCTGATTTTGGTATTCAGTTCACATAAGCTTCTGTGAGTGGTCTCATAATCTCTGTAATTAGAATTCAAAGGCGATAAATTTTGTAATAGCGTTCATTTGAAACCTATTAAATCAGAGGTAATTGGCTACTTCTGTCATACATTATAGGGGTATTTTAAAGACTTTTACCTATGGGGATACTGTAAGCAAGATTACTCACACAAATTTTAGGGTTTTCGGGTCTTAACTTGGGAAATTTAGGTTTAGTTATTATATATAATATATATATATATATATATTAATATATATATATTATATATATATAAATATATATATATATATATATATATATAATTATAATAAGCACCAATAAGCGAAATCAGGCATTAAGATAATACCTAGGCAATAAGCCGGAAGCTAAGAATGCATAGAGCATTATTACAAGGGTCACTTTCACAGTTTACATTATGTTAGGTTAGGTTATATTTATTATTATAGATATACAAATAAGCGTTATACTTATGATCAACAGATCTACAGAAGCTAAGGCTAACAAAGACCCTAAGATCCACTCGAAGGTTAGCCCGAGAAGAAAATAAGGGGTTAAGTAGCAACACCTATCACTCATGGGTTAACATTCATTCAGAAAAAGAGAAAAAAAGACTCTCCATCATCATCCGCCGGCCACTGCCGACAAGTCGGAAAAATAGTCGAAGAGAATAGGAAGGGGTGAAAGATGAAAAGAAGTAAAATAAGAACACTTACAAATCATGCAAACACAGACTTAACTCACAGTCATACCATGCAAACTACAAACATGCAAAAAAGAGAGTTACAGACATAACAAGAAAAGAGAGTTACAGACATTGCAGGAAAAGAGAGTTACAGACATTCTTAGCTTTTAGCTTATTGCCTTGGATTTAAGCTTAATGCCAGATTTCGCTTATTGCCGCTAATATATATATAATATATATATAAGGCCACCTCTATATATATATATATATATATATATATATATATATATATATACCGATTCATCGATTGTTGTACCTGGTATTCCATACATTAAAACTAAGCTCACCCTCTCGTCTATTGTTAATTTCGCAGCCATCCCCTACCTAAGAGAAAAAAATAATATATTATAGTCAACACTAAAAATTCTATGGTGCGCGACATTTGCGCCACCCTGTATACCTTTCAACCTTTCAAATGTTCCACACGATGATTCCTCATTTCACGAAGGTCAAGCTTATCGCCCCTCCTCGAGTTGGCCTGGTGAAGTAGTGAGTTGGTTTCTTGTACTCTCCACCTCACATAGTTAGTACGCCCAGCCCATCGGGGATTGTTCTGAGCCAGGCGTCTAATCTTCTTTTGAAGATGTCCACCGCAACACCTTCGTGTTCCTTAGGTCTTTGGACAGCTGATAAACAGGTTTGGTCCTCTCACAACAAAACTATTTTTTTTCAGGGTTAAGGATGTTCCCTGTCTCGCCTTTAATTGGGAACACGACACAGTCTTCCTTTTCTACTTTTCACTGTTGTTTGGGGAGTTACAGGGTTCAGAGTAAGATTAGGGACTAGTTTCTCCATTATTTTCCAAGTGTAAATGATGATGTATCTCTCTCTTCTCCTTTCCAGAGAATATAGGTTTAATTCGCGTAACCTTTCCAGTAGTTTAGTTCTTTGCACCCCTTGATCTTGGCTGTGAAGCTTCTCTGAATCCCTTCTAGTTGTCTAATGTCTCTTTTTTATATGGGGATGTTAGGACCGCGCAGTATTCAATTTGGGTATGATCAGTGTTTGGGTATGATCAGTGTATATATATATATATATATATAATATATAATTAAGTGGTATTCAAAATTACTTAAATTTTCGAAGTTCAAACTATAAAACCATTTGAAAATGCCTCTATCTATCTATCTATTTATATATCTACCTATCTCTCATCTCTATTTCAATAACATCAATCTAATTTTCAGCTCACTCTATCACTTAATTAACCATTAACCAAAATTTAAGTAATTAAAAGTCTGTGAAAAGACCATTGCATCAATGACATGTCTGTGAATGGGGTAACAATAAACGATATTGACCTAAAAATCAATATACTTTTTCCTCTCTCTCTCTCTCTCTCTCTCTCTCTCTCTCTACATGAGTGACCATTGTTAAAAGAGAAAAGAATATTTTTTAACTTTTTCAGTTGAAATTTTTTACCTTTCGTGTTTAATTAAATGCAGGTGTAAAATACCATTCAAAGTCTTTGAAATCTGAAGTGGGCATAACCTTGACATCTGAGGTCGAGAAATGCCTTGCCTATTTCGCCATTCCAAGTCGTTATTTAACACGAAATAAGAGCATGTGTATATATATATATATATATATATATTCTTGTTTAAAGTGAATGGATTTAATTTATTATTATTATTAATATTATTATTATTATTATTATTATTATTATTATTTGAAATTTTTTAATTAATTTTACCCTGAATTAATATAGTGATTGATATGTTTCATTTTAGCGCTTTCTTGGTCCCTTGACTTCTCCCACTCCCTCCCCCTCTGGAATAGAGTTAAAAAATATGTCGTTTATACGAAATATTCATCATCAATATTTTAATCCCCATTTCTAATTCGCGTTCCATCTAAAATGTTTCGATAAGTTTTACACGAAGAGATTGTAATCTATTTCGTGTAATGAATGTAATGCCAATTTATATTACATGAAGTTATATATATATATATATATATATATATATATATATATATATAATATAACACTCGATATGCGTAATGAATTTAAATGAAATTTCGTGGAAAATAATTAATTTTTTTTAAGTGTTCAAATGTTTGAAGAAACGTTAATAAATGTCTAAAAAAATTCGCTTTAATCACTCGCTAAATCTTAATTTAAGCCTGCATTTGGGTACTTTCTTAGCTGGATTAGAGTGAAGTGAGATATTTATGGCAGTTATTGGTTGGTGGAATGGATATTAATAAGACGACCCAAGGATATCTTTTTCGAAGGGTGGAAAAAAAAAAAAAATTCATGAATTTAAGATTGAACGAGTTTTTACTACGGAAAGTTCGTTCAAAATTTTCTAACATTTTGCGAGTAAAAAAAAAAAAAAAAAAAATTGTTATATAAGTTAATTTGCAGTTTTGCAGGTAAGGAAAATTGATATATATTATAATAATAATAATCCAATTTGCATTCTATTTACGTATTCTTGTAAATAATGTTCACGGGAAATCTTTTACCTTTTTACGAAAAAATATACTGTAACTTTCATCTTTGTAAAAGAATGATTTTGTATTTCGTTCGCAAGAAGGAAATACATTGGTTGGCTGACCCCCTTTTAAACGTTCTTTGTCCGCTAGAGGGCGCTGCAAGAGTCATACGGTAATGATATCACCCGGGAAAAAATAAGTCCCCTTTAAAAGCGGAATTGGGCCGAGGTAAAAAATTAAGGGTAGCGGGTTCGTCACTGCACCACTTCCCCTTTGCCCACTTCTCAAAATGGCTTAGAGAGAGAATTAGAATCCAGACATAAACAAAGCGAAAATGTGAAATTGTGGTTGATCGCTCACCAACTGGTGATGAAGAGAAAAGGCTTTGACAATTTAAGGATCAAATGAAAAAAAAATGCAGTCTAATTGCTCATATCTTTCTTGGTAGGTTGAAAGTTGAAACCACGCATTGAGACATTAAGTAAGAGGTCTTCTCTCTCTCTCTCTCTCTCTCTCTCTCTCTATCGTCTTTACCTTATTAAAAGTCTACCCGAGTTTCATTTTACAAATTCTGCTCATCTTATTACTTAAGAGGTCTTATTTTCCAAAAAAGGGTTTCACGACAGTGGATAGTATATAATAAAAAACTGTTAACCTTTGTGTGTGTTGTGTGTGTGTGTGTATGTGTGAGAGAGAGAAAGAGAGAGAGAGAGAGAGTAATTAAATCCGTTTTCTCATTTTAAACACGCTACACAAATGGTAGTATAACTCGATCCTGTTGTTACGCATTTTAGAATCACTGACCAAAAGGCGATTGGCTTAAAGTGTAATTTAATACCGGAGTTTTGTATAGCTGCTCTCATCTTTCTTTGCGGGAGGAAAGGCTGAAAGAGACGCTTTCTTCGCTGCACACAAACTTTTAATGAAGTCTTAAATGACAATTAATAAAGAGGATCGTATATACGCTCCCTTTCTAAAGTGCTTCTCCTCACTTTGACCTAAATTGGAAGCTACGACATAGGACCTATATACCATTTACTGTAGCCGGCGGTACCGGGATTACGACATCTGATCGACTTGATATTCTATATCGACAAGTATATATTGTGGTTTAGATTAGGTTAGGTTAGGTTAGTTTTTTAGAGTGTATAAGTCTGACGGTACATTCTATCGAAATTCTTAAAACCTAACCTAATCTAACATAACATAATATAATCTCAAAAAACTCCTCGGAGAGTGACGTCAGCCAGGGAGAAACATTAACGTATTATGATTCTATATTAGGCAAGACTGTTAAGTACTCTTTTATTATGTCTATCTATGGTCTATCATTCTCTCGGGCTATTTATTATTATGTCTATTTTATTATGTCATTTGTCATCTATCTATCTAGCTCTCTATCTATCTATCTATCTATCTATCTATGAAACAAACGTGCACTATAGGGTGGCCACAAGAGCAAACATACAGATACCTTACCTTATGAACCTTATGTTGTTTCGTGCGTTGGCCTCTTCACACGGAGGTCAAGCTGGTGGCCCGGCCTCTAGGTCTGGCTGGTGGAGAAGCGAGTTGCTTTCTTGCGCTCTCCACCGTACATAGCCAGGCACGCCCGGCTCATCTGGTACCGTTCTGAGCCAGGCATCCAGTCTTCTCTTGAAGACTTCAACTTTGACCCCGTTACGTTTCTGAGGTCCTTTGGAAGCTGGTGAAAAGTCTTGGCCCCCTGATAAACCAAGCTATTTTCCTTCAGAGTTGAGGAAGTCCCTTGTCGGGCCTTTAATTTGGAAACACTACACATTCTGCCTCTCCTATTTTCCAGTGTTGTTTGAATGGTAATTGGGTTTAGTTTTAGGTTGGTACCAGTTTTTTGATAATTTTCCATATGTAGATTATGGTGTACCTCTCTCTTCTTTTTTCCAGGGAGTACAGATTTAGTTTACGTAGTCTTTCGCAGTAGTTGAGTTCTTTGCAGCCATCAATCTTGGCTGTGAAATGCCTTTGCGTTTCTTTAGTTTATTAGTTTTTCCTTTTTATATGGGGGACGTCAAAACTGAGCAGTATTCAAGTTTTGGTATAATCAGTGTTTATAGCAGGGGAATCATTACTGTCCTGTCCCTTCTCTTGAACGTTCTTAGTACCTGTCCCGCGACTCTTTTTGCTTTACTTATCGCTATCTGAGTTTGTGTTTCGAATTTCGCATCATCGATCATTATTACCCCCAGATCGATCGCTTTCGTACTTCTCTGAATTCCTCTCTATCTTAAGCATAATATGCATTTGTCGGATGGAGTGAAAAAATGAAATTTAAGAAATTTAATATGCCTGAGTTCTAAGAAGATACCAATCTTGTAAACCTGATTAAAATGCCAAAATTTGAAAAAAATCAGATGGGAGCATTTACTCCCCCAAGCCCCCCTAATTTTTCCAAAATTTGGCAGATTCGCACATTTTCCCAAATAACTCCTAAACTATGTTAGATATATAATTAGTTACTTAGATCACTAATATTAAGCATTATGTTAGAAATGGAATGATGGAAACCGCATGTAAATCGGATGATTAGTTAACAAGATAACTATTTTCTGAGACAAACAACATTCTGGAGTTACGGCAAATTTGCCAATTTTTCCAAATAACTCCTAAACTATGCTATATACAGAGTTATTTACTTAGACAACTGTTATTAAGCATTGCATTAGAAATATAGTGATGCAAACCGCATATAAATTTGATAATTAAAGAGATAATTTTAATTTACTTAAAGAAATATAAAATTTGACAATTTCAGTTTTCTTCCGCATGTATAAAACAAAGCCATTTCTCAATGTGTGCGTGTGAACGTGTATGTATATTTATGTGTGATGTAATCTATGTTTGTGTGTATTGTATGAATGTGAATTCTGCAAATAGTGACGCATTACATAATTACACAATGACGTCATTATTGCGTCATCACCACTCGGTCGAATGAGCAAAACTGGGACGAAATTTGACATGAAATCTGATTAGTCGGTGATAACTCAAACTAACTTTCATTCAGGTCCTTCTGTGATTTCATCAAGCGAGTAGTGTATCAAAAAATACGACTTGTGTTAAGCTTCGATCGTCTTTTGTGTGCCCTATTTTCGAGATCGTGGAGCCACTTAATCCTAATGTCCTTCCTACCTACGGGGATGTTTTAAAAAATTTCCTCTACATAAAACATAATCATGACTTTCTTAACAGAGGTCTCGTGGATACCATATCTTCAAATCGTACAAAGTCTGTTATTGAGATTTTAAAAAAGGCATCGATCCCTTGCGTCCCTTTCCAAGGAATTAAAAGCATAATCCAGTCGTGGTATGAAAAGCACTGCAATTTAATGAAACATCATGGCAGAATCGGCTCTGCAAGCTTTAACAGACGAGTTGATGTATTTAAAGAGCGCTGTGATTGGATGTGATGGTACTAATGTTAAAGTTGGAATTCATGGAGGGATCATAAGGTCACTTGAAGAGAAACTTGGTCGCCCACTTCAGTGGTTTATTTGTCTTCTCCACACAAATGATCTACTACAACGGCACTTATATTCACATATAGATGGACCAACAACAAGGCCTTCTAGTTACTCAGGAGTAATTGGCAATAAACTAAAAAAATGCGAATATATGTCTGTCGTAAAATTCAAAGCTATCGAAATGCCAGCAATACCTCAACACCAAGAACTAGACCTCAGTTATGACCAGAAGTTATTATTTGATATTTGTCAAGGAGTAAGTTCAGAATAATAGATGACAATCTTCCTCAACGAAAAACCAGGACCAGTATCTAATTCTAGATGGCTCACGACAGCCATTAGAATCCTCAGACTTTATGAGGCAACACTGTGCCCATCGGAAGAACTAAGGAATTTAGCTACATTTGTTATTAAAGTTTATGCTCCTTGTTGGTTTAAGGTTAAGGCTAATCCTTCATGCACTTATGGATCAAAGCATTTATTTGACATGATTAAAGTCTCAAGATATCTACCGCCACAACTTCAAAAAGTTGTTGACCCAGTTATTCAAAGAAATGCTTTCTTCGCACATCCAGAAAATTTACTGTTATGTATGATGTGTGATGACAGAGACTGCATTCGAGAGCTTGCAGTCAGAAGAATTATCGCGATGAGAAATGATATCAAACACAAGCCTTTTGAGCTGAGAAAATTCAAAGTGCCTGTCATAAATTTCGAGGCAAATGATTATATTGATATGATATGTTGGGAAACCAGCCAAAGAACTGAATCCCCTTTGTTAAGATTTGTAGAAGATGCAGACTTACAACTTTGGTTACAGAAACGTAACATTCCAAAGCTAAACATCGAAAAGTTTCCGTGCCACACTCAGAGTGTTGAAAGGGCTGTAAGATTTGTAACAGAGGCTTCAAATTCTGTTTGCGGTGAAGAGGAGTGAGATGGATTCATTGGTGCAAGAATAAAGTCTAGATCAGATAATAAAAAGTATGACACTAAACACCAATTCAAAATTATTTAAAAATATCAAGCAGGTGGGTGGGCGGGTGGAACTCGCTCTGCAACTACCTCCTCGTGGTGAGTCTGGGTAGCTTATCGTTTAAAACGGAAGCTAGCTAAAAGTTACAGCACAAATCAACCAGTAAGACTAGAAAATAATATGAAAATTAAGAAAAACATAAAAATTGCTAAACTTTTTTAAAAAATACATTAAAAGCTATAAAAATGGTATCGTTTTGTAGTTGTGCAAAAATAACAGATTTGTAAATTTTATATTTCTTAAAGTAAATTAAAATTATCTCTTTAACTAATTATCCGATTTACATGCGGTTTGCATCACTATATTTCTAATGCAATGCCTAATAACAGTTATCTGGGAAAATAACTCTGTATATAACATAGTTTAGGAGTTATTGGAAAAATTGGCAAATTTGTCGTAACTGCAGAATGTTGTTTGTCTCAGAAAAATAAAGTTATCTTGTTAACTAATTACCCGATTTACATGCGGTTTTCATCATTCTATTTCTAACATAATATCTAATAATAGTGATCTAAGTAACTAATTATGTATCTAACATAGTTTGGGAGTTATTTTGGAAAATGTGCGAATTTTCAAAATTTTGGAAAAATTATGGGGGCTTGGGGGAGTAAATTCCCCAATCTGATTTTTTTCAAATTTTGGTATTTTAATCAGGTTTACAATTGGTATCTTTTTAACACTCAGGCATATTAAATTTCTTAAATTTCATTTTTTCACTCCACCCTAAATTATGCAGTCTGTTTAAGTTCCTCTTTTCTACCATATCTCAAAAGCTGAAATTTCTCGGTGTTAAAAGTCATGTTGTTGTCTTCTGACCATTTGTATATTTTGTTCGTGTCTCTCTACAAGGCCTCCACTTCATTTACATCGCTGATTTTTCTGCTGATCTTTGTATCGTCTGGAAACGATGTTACTATACCGTTGCTGTTTACTCCGCTGTCTATGTCTGTTAGCATGATAATGGACAGGAGTGGGGCCAGTACTGTCCTGTGTGGTACTGAGCTGCGTACTTCCGATTCTGATGATGATATACCTTGAATTTTGACGACCTGCAGACGTTCTCTGAGGAAGCTGTAGATCCATTTTCCCACTTTGCCTGTTATTCCCATATATTTCATTTTCTGTGCTATTATACCATGATCACACTTGTCGAAAGCTTTAGCAAAATCTGTGTATATAACATCGTAATTGTCATTGCCTTCCAGTGCATCTAGGATATTGTTGTAGTGTTCTATTAGTTGTGATAGGCAAGATCTACCTGATCGGAATCCGTGCTGATTTTCGTTGAATCTTTCCCGTGTCTCCAGGAAATCATAAATTTTCTCTCTAACTATTCTCTCAAATACTTTGATGAGGCGGGACGTCAATGACACTGATCTATAGTTCTTTGCTTGAGATCTGTCCCCTCCTTTATATATAGGGACAATGTTTGCTCTTTTCAAGATGCTCGGTGTTTCCCCAGTGACTAGGGATCTTCTCCATATCCAGTATAAAGGTGTAGCTATTTCATTTTTACAATTTTTAATCAATAATGCGTTCCAATTGTCCGGACCTGCAGCTGAATTGGTTTCATTTGTCCTATAGCTCTCGCTACATCTTCTGGGGTAAAATCAAAGTCTGTTATATACTCTCCCTGCAATTCCTCTTCAAGGAATGCATCTATGTCAGGTATCGCTTTGTCACTTTTTGGAGTATTGAAAACTGATTCATATTGAACTCTCAATGTTTCAGATATTTCTTTTGGATCGTCGGTTAGTTCATTATTTCTCGTCCTTAAGGGCCCAATAGCGGCGCGCGGTTTTGTTTTCCTTTTTGCATAGCTATAGAAGTATTTTGGATTTTCCTTTATTGCTTCTACCCCCTTTTCCTCTTCCCTCTCTGTATGGTCCTTAATCAGGGTTTGTATTTCCCTATCGATACCTTCCAGTTTTTCTTGTATTACTTGCCTGTCATTATCTCCGCAGTTGCCCTAAATTTGCCTCCACTCTCTTTCTTTTGCGGAATAGTCTTCTCTTTTGCCTCTCTAGCCAGCTCCTCTTTCCTTTTGGCTGTGATTTCGGAGCATATTTTTCTAAATTTCTCAGCGTTTTTTCTTCCAAGGTTGTTAGCATTTCTTCAGTTGTTTTTATTCTCGAAAATTGTTCTCCACTCTATTTGGGCCATGTGCGATCTGATCGCTTCCCAATCTATAGTCTTGGTGTTTAAGTTAAAGGCCCCAAATTTGCTTCTTTCCTCAATATGTGTATTGTCTTTTAATGCTGTCGTCATATTTGTTGATATCTCGATTAAGTTGTGGTCTGAGATAATGGTTGGGGTTATTTTATATCGGCAATCAAGTTCGTGTTATTCGTGAATACCAGATCCAGGCAGTTATTTTTTCTGGTATTTTCTGTTATCTCCTGTGTCAGCATAAACTCATTTGTGAGAGCCATCAACATTTTTGCTTGTCCTGGTCTTCTCTTGTGCCCCCCCCTTGTCCTGGTATATATATATATATATATATATATATATATATATATATATATATATATATATATATATATGGCCCCGCAAGGGGGTTCTAAGCTCGTGCTCTTGAGTGCTCTTTGTGCGTTTGTACGTGCTTGTTCCTGGAGGTTTCACGTGCGCCCTCCCTGCCCTAGCACCCAAGGATGATGGGGCTCGACCCTGCAGTCCTTGTCATCCTTGGTCTTTTTCCACTTCGACTGTCCCCTCCACCCTTCTTTTTCCTCTGTCTTTCCTCTCACTTTTTCTTTGTTTTTCCGCTGAGATATGCCCTTTAAATAGAGGCGAATCGGTTCTTCCTGAACTAAAAAAAAAAATAAAAAATATATATATATATGGGATGAATTTCACAATAAAACACGTGAAATGAATGAATGCTGCAAACCCACAAGGAAAAAGAAAAACGATTCCAAGGCCTTTCGTGTATTCAAAGCTACACCTCGTCAGGGAATGAAGTTAAAAGGCGAGAAGCCCATATATATATATACAACGTACAGGAAAAACAAAACAATTAGCACATACTTAACAAGGGTTAATGAGAGGCAAAAGAAATTTTAACATGATATCGTCAATTTTATAAGTCCCCGAGCTGTTATTGAAATTGTTTTTAAAATGAATAAATGCACATTCTAGAATATTTCGTTCTATTATATCTCTGTTTTTAACAAGCGCTTTAGAACTATCCCACTTGATGCTATGGTTACATCTATACATATGGTTAAATAAAGCATTGGAAGTACTAGCTGTTCTACAAGCATATTTATGCTGTTTTACCCACACACGAAGTTAATAATCCCATGAGGCCTATTGTTAGCTCAGTGGGCTCCGTAACCTATAAGCTATCGAAATGGTTAGTTAGTTTATTAACACCGTTAGTTGGCTCTATTTCTGAGTCACATATTGTAAATAGCATGGATCTTATTGACAAACTGAAGTTCCCTAATGACCCTAATTTCAAATTGGTAAGCTTCGATGTATGCTCGCTATTCACAAAAGTCCCTGTTGATGACCTACTTGATTTCTTAAAAGATAAGATTTCTGAATATTCTTTCCCTGTTCAACACAACACTCTTATTGAGTTAATTAAGCTGTGTGTCAAAGATTGTAAATTTCAGTTTGAAAATAAGTTTTATGTTATGTCGTTTGGATTGGCTATGGGAAATCCCCTTTCACCTGTACTAGCTAATTTATATATGGAATTTTTTGAAAGTAGAATTTTGCCTACGATTGTTAATTTTAACCTGGTTTGGTACAGGTATATAGATGATATTTTATGCCTTTGGCCTAATAATTTGGATGTGGACTTATTTCTTGGTAGGCTCAACAATTTAGCCCCATCTATTAAGTTTACAGTTGAAAAAGAAAATGAGGGAAGCCTATCTTTTCTTGATCTAAAAATTTGGAGATGCTCTAATCAGTTCAAATATGAAGTCTACCGTAAGCCTACTAATAATAACTCTTACGTGCATTTTTATTCTGACCATCATCCTTCGATTAAATCCTCTATTTTCTCTGCTATGTTTCTTCGAGCATTGAGAGTTGTCAGTCCTGAATTTTTAGATTCCGAGTTATGCAATATCATGAATATTGGTACTAAATTATGCTATCCTATTTCATTTTTAGATAACTGTCTTAAGAAAGCCAAGAATAGGTATTATAATAATGTAATTGTAAAGGAATTTCAGCGTAAAAATATCCTTAGCCTACCTTACCATGTTAATTTTCAATACCTTCCAACTGTACTTAAAGCAATTGGCATTAATGTAATCTTTAAGTATAATAATACTGTTAAATCACGCCTAATAAAGAATAGCCCTGATAATGTTGTTGGTTGTGTGTATTCGATCGGATGTACACAATGTAACTCAGTATATGTAGGCCAAACCGGTAAAACGTTAGATATTAGGGTAAAACAGCATAAATATGCTTGTAGAACAGCTAGTACTTCCAATGCTTTATTTAACCATATGTATAGATGTAACCATAGCATCAAGTGGGATAGTTCTAAAGCGCTTGTTAAAAACAGAGATATAATAGAACGAAATATTCTAGAATGTGCATTTATTCATTTTAAAAACAATTTCAATAACAGCTCGGGGACTTATAAAATTGACGATATCATGTTAAAATTTCTTTTGCCTCTCATTAACCCTTGTTAAGTATGTGCTAATTGTTTTGTTTTTCCTGTACGTTGTATATATATATGGGCTTCTCGCCTTTTAACTTCATTCCCTGACGAGGTGTAGCTTTGAATACACGAAAGGCCTTGGAATCGTTTTTCTTTTTCCTTGTAGGTTTGCAGCATATACACGGTGAACCAAAAGTAGGTGGACAGTAGGTTGAATACGGTTTGTGTTATATTATATTATAACTATGGTGTTCATTATAACTATGGTGTTTGTGTTATATTATATTAAATATTATAACTAAATTTATTTAAATTTTATTTTGTATTATAGTATACAAAAAAATTAAATATGTATTCTCAAAATAAACGTTATCATTTACTGTCCACCTACATTTGGGTCACCCTATATATATATATATATATATATATATATATATAT
>JAJOZX010013238.1:0-50000 GCA_023014485.1 Bathynomus jamesi | reverse complement strand
CTAGTAGTTCCACATAGCTGTTTGATTTACTTATTGTCGTCTCTGTCATATGACCTTCCTGTACAGTGTACATATACAGTATAGCACAGCCACCTTTACGTCTCGTCGTTCTATCCGCTCTTAGTAAGTTGAAGCCCTCTATATTTATCTCTTTCTTATCAATACAATGTTCGCAGTTTTCACAATTTACTTGGCAATCCTTAAGATGAGTTTCTGTGAGGCATGCGATGTCCGCCCTTGTTTCGTCCATAAATCCTTTCAGGTACGAAACCTTATTGAGTGATTGGTTTGGTCTTATTCCTCGAATATTAGCCAGGACAATTTTTATGTTCTGTTTTTCGTTGCCCCTTGTGCATTTCAAGTTCGTTTTCCTTCGATATCGCTTGATTCGTTGCCCTATGATCCTCCGAGAGAGATCCATTTCCGTCTACTTGTACTGGTAGCTTCTTGTCTGGTAGCAGTTTGGCTCGGGGGTTTCCAGCCGTGACAATTGCATGTGGATGACATTTAGCATCCGTAACGTGTCCGCGATGTTGAAAAAAATTTGATATGCTGTCATTTCACTGCAAAGGGACTTTGTGGCCACTTTGTACAACTTGCTCCTGATAAATCATGCACTTACACTTAAAGGAGGATGAGTAGGATAGATAAAATATATCTTCTGTATATACCTGGCAATAATGCTGCGAGCTGCGCGTGCCTTGAATAAGTGTATGGGAGGAAAAAGCTTTTTGGAATAATAATAAATTTCTTTGTATTCAACTTAATCTGTGGCATATATATATATATATATATATATATATATATATATATATATATATATATATATATATATATATATATATGCCACAGATTAAGTTGAATACAAAGAAATTTATTATTATTCCAAAAAGCTTTTTCCTCCCATACACTTATTCAAGGCACGCGCAGCTCGCAGCATTATTGCCAGGTATATACAGAAGATATATTTTATCTATCCTACTCATCCTCCTTTAAGTGTAAGTGCATGATTTATCAGGAGCAAGTTGTACAAAGTGGCCACAAAGTCCCTTTGCAGTGAAATGACAGCATATCAAATTTTTTTCAACATCGCGGACACGTTACGGATGCTAAATGTCATCCACATGCAATTGTCACGGCTGGAAACCCCCGAGCCAAACTGCTACCAGACAAGAAGCTACCAGTACAAGTAGACGGAAATGGATCTCTCTCGGAGGATCATAGGGCAACGAATCAAGCGATATCGAAGGAAACGAACTTGAAATGCACAAGGGGCAACGAAAAACAGAACATAAAAATTGTCCTGGCTAATATTCGAGGAATAAGACCAAACCAATCACTCAATAAGGTTTCGTACCTGAAAGGATTTATGGACGAAACAAGGGCGGACATCGCATGCCTCACAGAAACTCATCTTAAGGATTGCCAAGTAAATTGTGAAAACTGCGAACATGTATTGATAAGAAAGAGATAAATATAGAGGGCTTCAACTTACTAAGAGCGGATAGAACGACGAGACGTAAAGGTGGCTGTGCTATACTGTATATGTACACTGTACAGGAAGGTCATATGACAGAGACGACAATAAGTAAATCAAACAGCTATGTGGAACTACTAGCAGTGAAAATAGAAAAACTAAACGTGATACTAAGTCATCTATAGACCTCCAAGCACCCCAACCGAAAAATTCTCGGATGCCATTGATGACACCAGAAAGCAAATAAAGGCCATAAACCCTCCATCCCCCAATAATGATCTGCGGAGACTTTAACTTCCCATTTATAAAATACAAAAAAGGTGGATAGGAATATATATATATATATATATATATATATATGTTAAACACAGACCGTGCATGGAACAAGGAACTCTTCTGGGAAAATTAAATCCACTATAGTCCGAATAAGTAATGGTAAATGACAAATACCATAGTTTTTTTCCTTTTTCATGATTTTAGCCCGACGTGGGCAACGGGTCTCTCGCAAAGAGATCCCATAAATATAGCTTCCCTCACAAGCTATCTGCAAAGCAGACAGGATCCAGCTTTGGGACGTGGATCTAGGGTTTAAAGCAAGCCTAGATCCCTACACTCAGAACCTCTATATAAGTAAAAGACTCGTTGCATTCACGTCGTGTTGAATAAATCAAAGAAAAAGGGGGTAACTATTGTATTTTTAGCCAAAAAAAACCAAAACTTAAACCTCAACCGGGACATTGAGCGTCCACTTTTCAAGGCACGAAACACGTCCGTTTAGTATACACAAACTCAGAATGGTTCCCTGAGAACATTATATGTTAAACACAGACCGTGCATGGAACAAGGAACTCTTCTGGGAAAATTAAATCCACTATAGTCCGAATAAGTAATGGTAAATGACAAATACCATAGTTTTTTTCCTTTTTCATGATTTTAGCCCGACGTGGGCAACGGGTCTCTCGCAAAGAGATCCCATAAATATAGCTTCCCTCACCAGCTATTTGCAAAGCAGACAGGATCCAGCTTTGGGACGTGGATCTAGGGTTTAAAGCAAGCCTAGATCCCTACACTCAGAACCTCTATATAAGTAAAAGACTCGTTGCATTCACGTCGTGTTGAATAAATCAAAGAAAAAGGGGGTAACTATTGTATTTTTAGCCATTACTTATTCGGACTATAGTGGATTTAATTTTCCCAGAAGAGTTCCTTGTTCCATGCACGGTCTGGTTTAACATATAATGTTCTCAGGGAACCATTCTGAGTTTGTGTATACTAAACGGACGTGTTTCGTGCCTTGAAAAGTGGACGCTCAATGTCCCGGTTGAGGTTTAAGTTTTGGTTTTTTTTGGCTAAAAATACGATAGTTACCCCCTTTTTCTTTGATTTATTCAACACGACGTGAATGCAACGAGTCTTTTACTTATATAGAGGTTCTGAGTGTAGGGATCTAGGCTTGCTTTAAACCCTAGATCCACGTCCCAAAGCTGGATCCTGTCTGCTTTGCAGATAGCTGGTGAGGGAAGCTATATTTATGGGATCTCTTTGCGAGAGACCCGTTGCCCACGTCGGGCTAAAATCATGAAAAAGGAAAAAAAACTATGGTATTTGTCATTTACCATTACTTATTCGGACTATAGTGGATTTAATTTTCCCAGAAGAGTTCCTTGTTCCATGCACGGTCTGTGTTAACATATAATGTTCTCAGGGAACCATTCTGAGTTTGTGTATACTAAACGGACGTGTTTCGTGCCTTGAAAAGTGGACGCTCAATGTCCCGGTTGAGGTTTAAGTTTTGGTTTTTTGGGCTAAAAATACAATAGTTACCCCCTTTTTCTTTGATTTATTCAACACGACGTGAATGCAACGAGTCTTTTACTTATATAGAGGTTCTGAGTGTAGGGATCTAGGCTTGCTTTAAACCCTAGATCCACGTCCCAAAGCTGGATCCTGTCTGCTTTGCAGATAGCTGGTGAGGGAAGCTATATTTATGGGATCTCTTTGCGAGAGACCCGTTGCCCACGTCGGGCTAAAATCATGAAAAAGGAAAAAAACTATGGTATTTGTCATTTACCATTACTTATTCGGACTATAGTGGATTTAATTTTCCCAGAAGAGTTCCTTGTTCCATGCACGGTCTGTGTTTAACATATAATGTTCTCAGGGAACCATTCTGAGTTTGTGTATACTAAACGGACGTGTTTCGTGCCTTGAAAAGTGGACGCTCAATGTCCCGGTTGAGGTTTAAGTTTTGGTTTTTTGGGCTAAAAATACAATAGTTACCCCCTTTTTCTTTGATTTATTCAACACGACGTGAATGCAACGAGTCTTTTACTTATATAGAGGTTCTGAGTGTAGGGATCTAGGCTTGCTTTAAACCCTAGATCCACGTCCCAAAGCTGGATCCTGTCTGCTTTGCAGATAGCTGGTGAGGGAAGCTATATTTATGGGATCTCTTTGCGAGAGACCCGTTGCCCACGTCGGGCTAAAATCATGAAAAAGGAAAAAAACTATGGTATTTGTCATTTACCATTACTTATTCGGACTATAGTGGATTTAATTTTCCCAGAAGAGTTCCTTGTTCCATGCACGGTCTGTGTTTAACATATAATGTCTCAGGGAACCATTCTGAGTTTGTGTATATATATATATATATATATATATATATATATATATAGGGTGACCCAAATGTAGGTGGACAGTAAATGATAACGTTTATTTTGAGAATACATATTTAATTTTTTTGTATACTATAATACAAAAAAAATTTAAATAAATTTAGTTATAATATTTAATATAATATAACACAAACACCATAGTTATAATGAAACACCATAGTTATAATATAATATAACACAAACCGTATTCAACCTACTGTCCACCTACTTTTGGTTCACCGTGTATATGCTGCAAACCTACAAGGAAAAAGAAAAACGATTCCAAGGCCTTTCGTGTATTCAAAGCTACACCTCGTCAGGGAATGAAGTTAAAAGGCGAGAAGCCCATAATATATACAACGTACAGGAAAAAACAAAACAATTAGCACATACTTAACAAGGGTTAATGAGAGGCAAAAGAAATTTAACATGATATCGTCAATTTTATAAGTCCCCGAGCTGTTATTGAAATTGTTTTTAAAATGAATAAATGCACATTCTAGAATATTTCGTTCTATTATATCTCTGTTTTTAACAAGCGCTTTAGAACTATCCCACTTGATGCTATGGTTACATCTATACATATGGTTAAATAAAGCATTGGAAGTACTAGCTGTTCTACAAGCATATTTATGCTGTTTTACCCTAATATCTAACGTTTTACGGTTTGGCCTACATATACTGAGTTACATTGTGTACATCCGATCGAATACACACAACCAACAACATTATCAGGGCTATTCTTTATTAGGCGTGATTTAACAGTATTATTATACTTAAAGATTACATTAATGCCAATTGCTTTAAGTACAGTTGGAAGGTATTGAAAATTAACATGGTAAGGTAGGCTAAGGATATTTTTACGCTGAAATTCCTTTACAATTACATTATTATAATACCTATTCTTGGCTTTCTTAAGACAGTTATCTAAAAATGAAATAGGATAGCATAATTTAGTACCAATATTCATGATATTGCATAACTCGGAATCTAAAAATTCAGGACTGACAACTCTCAATGCTCGAAGAAACATAGCAGAGAAAATAGAGGATTTAATCGAAGGATGATGGTCAGAATAAAAATGCACGTAAGAGTTATTATTAGTAGGCTTACGGTAGACTTCATATTTGAACTGATTAGAGCATCTCCAAATTTTTAGATCAAGAAAAGATAGGCTTCCCTCATTTTCTTTTTCAACTGTAAACTTAATAGATGGGGCTAAATTGTTGAGCCTACCAAGAAATAAGTCCACATCCAAATTATTAGGCCAAAGGCATAAAATATCATCTATATACCTGTACCAAACCAGGTTAAAATTAACAATCGTAGGCAAAATTCTACTTTCAAAAAATTCCATATATAAATTAGCTAGTACAGGTGAAAGGGGATTTCCCATAGCCAATCCAAACGACATAACATAAAACTTATTTTCAAACTGAAATTACAATCTTTGACACACAGCTTAATTAACTCAATAAGAGTGTTGTGTTGAACAGGGAAAGAATATTCAGAAATCTTATCTTTTAAGAAATCAAGTAGGTCATCAACAGGGACTTTGTGAATAGCGAGCATACATCGAAGCTTACCAATTTGAAATTAGGGTCATTAGGGAACTTCAGTTTGTCAATAAGATCCATGCTATTTACAATATGTGACTCAGAAATAGAGCCAACTAACGGTGTTAATAAACTAACTAACCATTTCGATAGCTTATAGGTTACGGAGCCCACTGAGCTAACAATAGGCCTCATGGGATTATTAACTTCGTGTGTGGGTAAAACAGCATAAATATGCTTGTAGAACAGCTAGTACTTCCAAGCTTTATTAACCATATGTATAGATGTAACCATAGCATCAAGTGGGATAGTTCTAAAGCGCTTGTTAAAAACAGAGATATAATAGAACGAAATATTCTAGAATGTGCATTTATTCATTTTAAAAACAATTTCAATAACAGCTCGGGGACTTATAAAATTGACGATATCATGTTAAAATTTCTTTTGCCTCTCATTAACCCTTGTTAAGTATGTGCTAATTGTTTTGTTTTTCCTGTACGTTGTATATATATATATGGGCTTCTCGCCTTTTAACTTCATTCCCTGACGAGGTGTAGCTTTGAATACACGAAAGGCCTTGGAATCGTTTTTCTTTTTCCTTGTGGGTTTGCAGCATTCATTCATTTCACGTGTTTTATTGTGAAATTCATCCCATATATATATATTTTTTATTTTTTTTTTAGTTCAGGAAGAACCGATTCGCCTCTATTTAAAGGGCATATCTCAGCGGAAAAAACAAAGAAAAAGTGAGAGGAAAGACAGAGGAAAAAGAAAGGGTGGAGGGGACAGTCGAAGTGGAAAAAGACCAAGGATGACAAGGACTGCAGGGTCGAGCCCCATCATCCTTGGGTGCTAGGGCAGGGAGGGCGCACGTGAAACCTCCAGGAACAAGCACGTACAAACGAGCACAAAGAGCACTCAAGAGCACGAGCTTAGAACCCCCTTGCGGGGCCATATATATATATATATATATATTATATATATATATATATATATATATAATATATATATATATATACCAGGACAAGGGGGGGGCACAAGAGAAGGACCAGGACAAGCAAAAATGTTGATGGCTCTCACAAATGAGTTTATGCTGACACAGGAGATAACAGAAAATACCAGAAAAAATAACTGCCTGGATCTGGTATTCACGAATAACACGAACTTGATTGCCGATATAAAAATAACCCCAACCATTATCTCAGACCACAACTTAATCGAGATATCAACAAATATGACGACAGCATTAAAAGACAATACACATATTGAGGAAAGAAGCAAATTTGGGGCCTTTAACTTAAACACCAAGACTATAGATTGGGAAGCGATCAGATCGCACATGGCCCAAATAGAGTGGAGAACAATTTTCGAGAATAAAACAACTGAAGAAATGCTAACAACCTTGGAAGAAAAAAACGCTGAGAAATTTAGAAAAATATGCTCCGAAATCACAGCCAAAAGGAAAGAGGAGCTGGCTAGAGAGGCAAAAGAGAAGACTATTCCGCAAAAAGAAAGAGAGTGGAGGCAAATTTAGGGCAACTGCGGAGATAATGACAGGCAAGTAATACAAGAAAAACTGGAAGGTATCGATAGGGAAATACAAACCCTGATTAAGGACCATACAGAGGGGAAGAGGAAAAGGGGGTAGAAGCAATAAAGGAAAATCCAAAATACTTCTATAGCTATGCAAAAAGGAAAACAAAACCGCGCGCCGCTATTGGGCCTTAAGGACGAGAAATAATGAACTAACCGACGATCCAAAAGAAATATCTGAAACATTGAGAGTTCAATATGAATCAGTTTCAATACTCCAAAAAGTGACAAAGCGATACCTGACATAGATGCATTCCTTGAAGAGGAATTGCAGGGAGAGTATATAACAGACTTTGATTTTACCCAGAAGATGTAGCGAGAGTATAGGACAAATGAAACCAATTCAGCTGCAGGTCGGACAATTGGAAGCATTATGATTAAAAATTGTAAAAATGAAATAGCTACACCTTTATACTGGATATGGAGAAGATCCCTAGTCACTGGGGAAACACCGAGCATCTTGAAAAGAGCAAACATTGTCCCTATATATAAAAGGAGGGGACAGATCTCAAGCAAAGAACTATAGATCAGTGTCATTGACGTCCCGCCTCATCAAAGTATTGAGAGAATAGTTAGAGAGAAAAATTTATGATTTCCTGGAGACACGGGAAAGATTCAACGAAAATCAGCACGGATTCCGATCAGGTAGATCTTGCCTATCACAACTAATAGAACACTACAACAATATCCTAGATGCACTGGAAGGCAATGACAATTACGATGTTATATACACAGATTTTGCTAAAGCTTTCGACAAGTGTGATCATGTATAATAGCACAGAAAATGAAAATATGGGAATAACAGGCAAAGTGGGAAAATGGATCTACAGCTTCCTCAGAGAACGTCTGCAGGTCGTCAAAATTCAAGGTATATCATCATCAGAATCGGAAGTACGCAGCTCAGTACCACACAGGACAGTACTGGCCCCACTCCTGTCCATATCATGCTAACAGACATAGACAGCGGAGTAAACAGCAACGGTATAGTAACATCGTTTCCAGACGATACAAAGATCAGCAGAAAAAATCAGCGATGTAAATGAAGTGGAGGCCTTGTAGAGAGACACGAACAAAATATACAAATGGTCAGAAGACAACAACATGACTTTTAACACCGAGAAATTTCAGCTTTGAGATATGGTAGAAAAGAGGAACTTAAAACAGACTGCATAATTTAGGGTGGAGTGAAAAAAATGAAATTTAAGAAATTTAATATGCCTGAGTGTTAAAAAGATACCAATTGTAAACCTGATTAAAATACCAAAATTTGAAAAAAATCAGATTGGGGAATTTACTCCCCCAAGCCCCCATAATTTTTCCAAAATTTTGAAAATTCGCACATTTTCCAAAATAACTCCCAAACTATGTTAGATACATAATTAGTTACTTAGATCACTATTATTAGATATTATGTTAGAAATAGAATGATGAAAACGCATGTAAATCGGGTAATTAGTTAACAAGATAACTTTATTTTCTGAGACAAACAACATTCTGCAGTTACGACAAATTTGCCAATTTTCCAATAACTCCTAAACTATGTTATATACAGAGTTATTTTCCCAGATAACTGTTATTAGGCATTGCATTAGAAATATAGTGATGCAAACCGCATGTAAATCGGATAATTAGTTAAAAGAGATAATTTTAATTTACTTTAAGAAATATAAAATTTACAAATCTGTTATTTTTGCACAACTACAAAACGATACCATTTTTATAGCTTTTAATGTATTTTTAAAAGAAGTTTAGCAATTTTATGTTTTTCTTAATTTTCATATTATTTTCTAGTCTTACTGGTTGATTTGTGCTGTAACTTTTAGCTAGCTTCCGTTTTAAACGATAAGCTACCCAGACTCACCACGAGGAGGTAGTTGCAGAGCGAGTTCCACCCGCCACCCACCTGCTTGATATTTTTAAATAATTTTGAATTGGTGTTAGTGTCATACTTTTATTGCTGATCTAGACTTTATTCTTGCACCAATGAATCCATCTCACTCCTTTCACCGCAAACAGAATTTGAAGCCTCTGTTACAAATCTTACAGCCCTTTCAACACTCTGAGTGTGGCACGGAAACTTTTCGATGTTTAGCTTTGGAATGTTACGTTTCTGTAACCAAAGTTGTAAGTCTGCATCTTCTACAATCTTAACAAAGGGGATTCAGTTCTTTGGCTGGTTTCCCAACATATCATATCAATATAATCATTTGCCTCGAAATTTATGACAGGCACTTTGAATTTCTCAGCTCAAAAGGCTTGTGTTTGATATCATTTCTCATCGCGATAATTCTTCTGACTGCAAGCTCTCGAATGCAGTCTCTGTCATCACACATCATACATAACAGTAAATTTTCTGGATGTGCGAAGAAAGCATTTCTTTGAATAACTGGGTCAACAACTTTTTGAAGTTGTGGCGGTAGATATCTTGAGACTTTAATCATGTCAAATAAATGCTTTGATCCATAAGTGCATGAAGGATTAGCCTTAACCTTAAACCAACAAGGAGCATAAACTTTAATAACAAATGTAGCTAAATTCCTTAGTTCTTCCGATGGGCACAGTGTTGCCTCATAAAGTCTGAGGATTCTAATGGCTGTCGTGAGCCATCTAGAATTAGATACTGGTCCTGGTTTTCGTTGAGGAAGATTGTCATCTATTATTTCTGAACTTACTCCTTGACAAATATCAAATAATAACTTCTGGTCATAACTGAGGTCTAGTTCTTGGTGTTGAGGTTGCTGGCATTTCGATAGCTTTGAATTTTACGACAGACATATATTCGCATTTTTTTAGTTTATTGCCAATTACTCCTGAGTAACTAGAAGGCCTTGTTGTTGGTCCATCTATATGTGAATATAAGTGCCGTTGTAGTAGATCATTTGTGTGGAGAAGACAAAAAACCACTGAAGTGGGCGACCAAGTTTCTCTTCAAGTGACCTTATGATCCCTCCATGAATTCCAACTTTAACATTAGTACCATCACATCCAATCACAGCGCTCTTTAAATACATCAACTCGTCTGTTAAAGCTTGCAGAGCCGATTCTGCCATGATGTTTCATTAAATTGCAGTGCTTTTCATACCACGACTGGATTATGCTTTAATTCTTGGAAAGGGACGCAAGGGATCGATGCCTTTTTTAAAATCTCAATAACAGACTTTGTACGATTTGAAGATATGGTATCCACGAGACCTCTGTTAAGAAAGTCATGATTATGTTTTATGTAGAGGAAATTTTTTAAAACATCCCGTAGGTAGGAAGGACATTAGGATTAAGTGGCTCCACGATCTCGAAAATAGGGCACACAAAAGACGATCGAAGCTTAACACAAGTCGTATTTTTTGATACACTACTCGCTTGATGAAATCACAGAAGGACCTGAATGAAAGGTTAGTTGAGTTATCACCGACTAATCAGATTTCATGTCAAATTTCGTCCCAGTTTTGCTCATTCGACCGAGTGGTGATGACGCAATAATGACGTCATTGTGTAATTATGTAATGCGTCACTATTTGCAGAATTCACATTCATACAATACACACAAACATAGATTACATCACACATAAATATACATACACGTTCACACGCACACATTGAGAAATGGCTTTGTTTTTATACATGCGGAAGAAAACTGAAATTGTCAAATTTTATATTTCTTTAAGTAAATTAAAATTATCTCTTTAATTATCAAATTTATATGCGGTTTGCATCACTATATTTCTAATGCAATGCTTAATAACAGTTGTCTAAGTAAATAACTCTGTATATAGCATAGTTTAGGAGTTATTTGGAAAAATTGGCAAATTGCCGTAACTCCAGAATGTTGTTTGTCTCAGAAAAATAGTTATCTTGTTAACTAATCATCCGATTTACATGCGGTTTCCATCATTCCATTTCTAACATAATGCTTAATATTAGTGATCTAAGTAACTAATTATATATCTAACATAGTTTAGGAGTATTTGGGAAAATGTGCGAATCTGCCAAATTTTGGAAAAATTAGGGGGGCTTGGGGGAGTAAATGCTCCCATCTGATTTTTTTCAAATTTTGGCATTTTAATCAGGTTACAAGATTGGTATC
Organism: Bathynomus jamesi; assembly: GCA_023014485.1. Lineage (NCBI taxonomy): Eukaryota > Metazoa > Arthropoda > Malacostraca > Isopoda > Cirolanidae > Bathynomus > Bathynomus jamesi. The sequence goes on along the minus strand of JAJOZX010013238.1, from coordinate 38,639 downwards.
TTCTTAGAACTCAGGCATATTAAAATTTCTTAAATTTCATTTTTTCACTCCATCCGACAAATGCATATTATGCTTAAGATAGAGAGGAAATTCAGAGAAGTACGAAAGCGATCGATCTGGGGGTAATAATGATCGATGATGCGAAATTCGAAACACAAACTCAGATAGCGATAAGTAAAGCAAAAAGAGTCGCGGGACAGGTACTAAGAACGTTCAAGAGAAGGGACAGGACAGTAATGATTCCCCTGCTATAAACACTGATTATACCAAAACTTGAATACTGCTCAGTTTTGACGTCCCCATATAAAAAGGAAGAAACTAATAAACTAGAAGAAACGCAAAGGCATTTCACAGCCAAGATTGATGGCTGCAAAAGAACTCAACTACTGCGAAAGACTACGTAAACTAAATCTGTACTCCCTGGAAAAAAGAAGAGAGAGGTACACCATAATCTACATATGGAAAATTATCAAAAAACTGGTACCAAACCTAAAACTAAACCCAATTACCATTCAAACAACACTGGAAAATAGGAGAGGCAGAATGTGTAGTGTTTCCAAATTAAAGGCCCGACAAGGGACTTCCTCAACTCTGAAGGAAAATAGCTTGGTTATCAGGGGGCCAAGACTTTTCAACCAGCTTCCAAAGGACCTCAGAAACGTAACGGGGGTCAAAGTTGAAGTCTTCAAGAGAAGACTGGATGCCTGGCTCAGAACGGTACCAGATGAGCCGGGCGTGCCTGGCTATGTACGGTGGAGAGCGCAAGAAAGCACTCGCTTCTCCACCAAGCCAGACCTAGAGGCCGGGCCACCAGCTTGACCTCCGTGTGAAGAGGCCAACGCACGAAACAACATAAGGTTCATAAGGTAAGGTATCTGTATGTTGCTCTTGTGGCCACCCTATAGTGCACGTTTGTGTTTCATAGATAGATAGATAGATAGATAGATAGAGAGCTAGATAGATAGATAGACAAATGACATAATAAAATAGACATAATAATAAATAGCCCGAGAGAATGATAGACATAGATAGACATAATAAAAGAGTACTTAACAGTCTTGCCTAATATAGAATCATAATACGTTAATGTTTCTCCCTGGCTGACGTCACTCTCCCGAGGAGTTTTTTGAGATTATATTATGTTATGTTAGATTAGGTTAGGTTTTAAGAATTTCGATAGAATGTACCGTCAGACTTATACACTCTAAAAAACTAACCTAACCTAACCTAATCTAAACCACAATATATACTTGTCGATATAGAATATCAAGTCGATCAGATGTCGTAATCCCGGTACCGCGGCTACAGTAAATGGGTATATAGGTCCTATGTCGTAGCTTCCAATTTAGGTCAAAGTGAGGAGAAGCACTTTAGAAAGGGGAGCGTATATACGATCCTCTTTATTAATTGTCATTTAAGACTTCATTAAAAGTTTGTGTGCAGCGAAGAAAGCGTCTCTTTCAGCCTTTCCTCCCGCAAAGAAAGATGAGAGCAGCTATACAAAACTCCGGTATTAAATTACACTTTAAGCCAATCGCCTTTTGGTCAGTGATTCTAAAATGCGTAACAACAGGATCGAGTTATACTACCATTTGTGTAGCGTGTTTAAATGAGAAAACGGGATTTAATTACTCTCTCTCTCTCTCTTTCTCTCTCTCACACATACACACACACACACACAACCAAACACAAGGTTAACAGTTTTTATTATAATACTATCCACTGTCGTGAAACCCTTTTTTGGAAAAATAAGACCTCTTAAGTAATAAGATGAGCAGAATTTGTAAAATGAAACTCGGGTAGACTTTTTAATAAGGTAAAGACGATAGAGAGAGAGAGAGAGAGAGAGAGAGAGAGAAGACCTCTTACTTAATGTCTCAATGCGTGGTTTCAACTTTCAACCTACCAAGAAAGATATGAGCAATTAGACTGCATTTTTTTTTCATTTGATCCTTAAATTGTCAAAGCCTTTCTCTTCATCACCAGTTGGTGAGCGATCAACCACAATTTCACATTTTCGCTTTGTTTATGTCTGGATTCTAATTCTCTCTCTAAAGCCATTTTGAGAAGTGGCAAAGGGGAAGTGGTGCAGTGACGAACCCGCTACCCTTAATTTATTTACCTCGGCCCAATTCCGCTTTTAAAGGGGACTTATTTTTTCCCGGGTGATATCATTACCGTATGACTCTTGCAGCGCCCTCTAGCGGACAAAGAACGTTTAAAAGGGGGTCAGCCAACCAATGTATTTCCTTCTTGCGAACGAAATACAAAATCATTCTTTTACAAAGATGAAAGTTACAGTATATTTTTTCGTAAAAAGGTAAAAGATTTCCCGTGAACATTATTTACAAGAATACGTAAATAGAATGCAAATTGGATTATTATTATTATAATATATATCAATTTTCCTTACCTGCAAAACTGCAAATTAACTTATATAACAATTTTTTTTTTTTTTTTTTACTCGCAAAATGTTAGAAATTTTGAACGAACTTTCCGTAGTAAAAACTCGTTCAATCTTAAATTCATGAATTTTTTTTTTTTCCACCTTCGAAAAAGATATCCTTGGGTCGTCTTATTAATATCCATTCCACCAACCAATAACTGCCATAAATAATCTCACTTCACTCTAATCCAGCTAAGAAAGTACCCAAATGCAGGCTTAAATTAAGATTTAGCGAGTGATTAAAGCGAATTTTTTTAGACATTTATTAACGTTTCTTCAAACATTTGAACACTTAAAAAAAAATTATATTTTCCACGAAATTTCATTTAAATTCATTACGCATATCGAGTGTTATATATATATATATATAATATATATATATATATATTATATATAATATAACTTCATGTAATATAAATTGGCATTACATTCATTACACGAAATAGATTACAATCTCTTCGTGTAAAACTTATCGAAACATTTTAGATGAAACGCGAATTAGAAATGGGGATTAAAATATTGATGATGAATATTTCGTAAAACGACATATTTTTTAACTCTATTCCAGAGGGGGAGGGAGTGGGAGAAGTCAAGGGACCAAGAAAGCGCTAAAATGAAACATATAATCACTATATTAATTCAGGGTAAAATTAATTAAAAAAATTTCAAATAATAATAATAATAATAATAATAATATAATAATATTAATAATAATAATAAATTAAATCCATTCACTTTAACAAGAATATTATATATATATATATATATACACATGCTCTTATTTCGTGTTAAATAACGACTTGGAATGGCGAAATAGGCAAGGCATTTCTCGACCTCAGATGTCAAGGTTATGCCCACTTCAGATTTCAAAGACTTTGAATGGTATTTTACACCTGCATTTAATTAAACACGAAAGGTAAAAAATTTCAACTGAAAAAGTTAAAAATATTCTTTTCTCTTTTAACAATGGTCACTCATGTAGAAGAGAGAGAGAGAGAGAGAGAGAGAGAGAGAGGAAAAAGTATATTGATTTTTAGGTCAATATCGTTTATTGTTACCCCATTCACAGACATGTCATTGATGCAATGGTCTTTTCACAGACTTTTAATTACTTAAATTTTGGTTAATGGTTAATTAAGGTGATAGAGTGAGCTGAAAATTAGATTGATGTTATTGAAATAGAGATGAGAGATAGGTAGTAGATATATAAATAGATAGATAGATAGAGGCATTTTCAAATGGTTTTATAGTTTGAACTTCGAAAAATTTAAGTAATTTTGAATACCACTTAATTATATATATATATATATATATATATATACACTGATCATACCCAAACACTGATCATACCCAAATTGAAATACTGCGCGGTCCTAACATCCCCATATAAAAAAGAAGACATTAGACAACTAGAAGGGATTCAGAGAAGCTTCACAGCCAAGATCAAGGGGTGCAAAGAACTAAACTACTGGGAAAGGTTACGCGAATTAAACCTATATTCTCTGGAAAGGAGAAGAGAGAGATACATCATCATTTACACTTGGAAAATAATGGAGAAACTAGTCCCTAATCTTACTCTGAACCCTGTAACTCCCAAACAACAGTGAAAAGTAGAAAAGGAAGACTGTGTCGTGTTCCCAAATTAAAGGCGAGACAGGGAACATCCTTAACCCTGAAAAAAATAGTTTTGTTGTGAGAGGACCAAACCTGTTTAATCAGCTGTCCAAAGACCTAAGGAACACGAGAGGTGTTGCGGTGGACATCTTCAAAAGAAGATTAGACGCCTGGCTCAGAACAATCCCCGATGGGCTGGGCGTACCTAACTATGTGAGGTGGAGAGTACAAGAAACCAACTCACTACTTCACCAGGCCAACTCGAGGAGGGGCGATAAGCTTGACCTTCGTGAAATGAGGAATCATCGTGTGGAACATTTGAAAGGTTGAAAGGTATACAGGGTGGCGCAAATGTCGCGCACCATAGGAATTTTTAGTGTTTTGACTATAATATATTATTTTTTTCTCTTAGGTAGGGGATGGCTGCGAAATTAACAATAGACGAGAGGGTGAGCTTAGTTTTAATGTATGGAATACCAGGTACAACAAATCGATGAATCGGTATATATATATATATATATATATATATATATATATATATAGAGGTGGCCTTATATATATATTATATATATATTAGCGGCAATAAGCGAAATCTGGCATTAAGCTTAAATCCAAGGCAATAAGCTAAAAGCTAAGAATGTCTGTAACTCTCTTTTCCTGCAATGTCTGTAACTCTCTTTTCTTGTTATGTCTGTAACTCTCTTTTCTTGCATGTTTGTAGTTTGCATGGTATGACTGTGAGTTAAGTCTGTGTTTGCATGATTTGTAAGTGTTCTTATTTTACTTCTTTTCATCTTTCACCCCTTTCCTATTCTCTTCGACTATTTTTCCGACTTGTCGGCAGTGGCCGGCGGATGATGATGGAGAGTCTTTTTTTCTCTTTTTCTGAATGAATGTTAACCCATGAGTGATAGGTGTTGCTACTTAACCCCTTATTTTCTTCTCGGGCTAACCTTCGAGTGGATCTTAGGGTCTTTGTTAGCCTTAGCTTCTGTAGATCTGTTGATCATAAGTATAACGCTTATTTGTATATCTATAATAATAAATATAACCTAACCTAACATAATGTAAACTGTGAAAGTGACCCTTGTAAATAATGCTCTATGCATTCTTAGCTTCCGGCTTATTGCCTAGGTATTATCTTAATGCCTGATTTCGCTTATTGGTGCTTATATATAATTATATATATATAATATATATATATATATTTATATATATATATATATATATATATATATATATATATATATATATATATACTAAACCTAAAATTTCCCAAAGTTAAGACCCGAAAACCCTAAAATTTGTGTGAGTAAATCTTGCTTACAGTATCCCATAGGTAAAAGTCTTTAAAAATACCCCTATAATGTATGACAGAAGTAGCCAATTACCTCTGATTTAATAGGTTTCAAATGAACGCTATTACAAAATTTATCGCCTTTGAATTCTAATTACAGAGATTATGAGACCACTCACAGAAGCTTATGTGAACTGAATACCAAAATCAGAACTCGGGAAAAATATTCATTAAAACCAGAACAAATTAGATAACATACTATAATGTTCTTTATGTTGTTACTGCACAATGCTGGTTTTCGTTGTTTTTATATATATGTATATATAGAGGTTGGTATGTGATATTTTACGGGTTTATGTTTGTGCTCCTGGAATCGAGATATTGTATAATGAGAAGAGTTAAATGTTGTATAGCATATTTTTAATTAATGAAAGAGCAGTTGATGAACTCAATGAAAAGATTAAAGTCTCTTAAATATAATTCTCAACATGGCTTAATTGTTGTGGTAAATTTTTTCCGGCCACACCCCTCCACACCCATACCCCCCCCCCACACCCACCTCTATATATATAACTTGAATTCGGTCCTAATTATATATTTTATATATAAATATATCAAATGTGGCATTATAATTGGATAATAGCATGGAAACCGTTTATAAGGATTTTCAAATGGTAAAAAACTCCTGAAAAAAAATGTAAAAAAATTGAAGTTTCTCTTACATTTTCGCGAGCCGTAATTTAATATTGGACTAAAGTTCAAAATGAAGATAACAGAAAGAAATTTAAAATTTTGAAACAAATTTTCCATTTAGATTTAGCATAAACACTAGTCATAAATACTAGCACTAGTTTGCCCTTGTAAGGATAATTACAAGGAGTTGTCTTTCTGCGTAATCCTACTTCTGTTTTAAATTGCTCCAGCATCCAACCATATCTCACATCGCGTTCTGACATCATGCGATGCTTATTATAATAATTACATTATTACGCCCGTATGTATATATGCATATATAAATTTCTATGGCGCGGAATAGGCGATGGGAAGATGAGTTTTTTGTATCAGAAACGTAAATATTTTTAAATTCTACCTTTCTCGTGCTTTTCTTATCGTAATAATGGGTTTCAAAACATAGGAAATAATTATTAAAATGTATTTTGGATGTTCGTTCGTTACATGGAAGTTGAATTCACCCGACGTGGCTACTCTCCCAAACACAATGTTAGAGTTATTTATATTATGTACTCAATTAAATTAATCGAAGAAGTATATACAATATCGTGTGTATGCGTGTGTGTGTGTGTGTGTGTGTGTGTGTTAAATAATCTGGGAAAAAATAAATTAGAACTTACGTTTCGTTATAATCGAAACAAGTTCTGTTTTGCAACATAGTACGAAAAGCCTGCGATAATTTATCATTATACAGGGTGTCCCATAAGTCCGGTCTCATAGGAAAATTCATTTTAAATTAAATTTACAAAAGTAATACATTAAACTAAAACAAATGTTCAAATTGATGTCTTGTTTGGGACCTTTTTTTTTTTGTTGTAGGTAGAATAATACGCAATGCCTAATATGGAAGTGAGTTACACTCCTGACCTATGGGACACCCTGTATAAGAATAGATCCTGCACTAAAGATAACTAATTTACCCTCCATGCATATTATACTGCCTAAAAACTTAAAACAATCTTCACTCAAACGATGAGAGTTTCCTTGATCGAGAATGGAAACTTTTAACTTGTTTGTAAACTTCTTTGCCTCTTTTGTGGCTTTGATTTCTTTTAGATTTGTTTTACAAAATCGACTTTTTAATCCATTTTTGTTGGATTTGAGTAAAATTGTTCTAAAGCGTCAAACGCTGAAGGATTTTAGCTTTCTGAGAGGAAATGAATGGTTCTTTTTAACACGAGTATTCAGGATGAGTAAAAAGGTCAGGTTATTCCATACAAGTTCGACGATACCGAATATAGGAGGTTAGAAACAGTAGTAAACTGCGTAGTAAGTGTTGGTCTCCTCTTACACATTCCCATATACTCAGGTTACCCTCTTCGGCTCAAGGTTAGGTTAAGTTCCAGACTGGTTAGGTTAATGTTAGCTTTAATAAGGAAGATAAAATCGGCTATTCTCACTAAGTTAGATCAAGTTAGGTGTTTTAGAGTGTCGATTGCATGGTCTTGTCGATGAAATTGGTATGGTTCATTCCCTCACAGGATGAACTATAAACGACGAAACAGGAAGACACCAAACAAAGTGTATAATATGCAAACTAATGAGGTACAAGGAAGAAAATGTAATTATGAATTTGACCGTCCATCGGCCTATGATAATTCAAAGTGTTGTTGTTTTCACTGGTGATGAACCACGTACGTTAACCCTCCATATATTTAGCAATGATTCCACGAGCTACTCAAACCCTGAATGGATTAATATTTATAAAAATAGTGAAGCCTTTATTTTGCCCACAATTTAGTTTATTAATACTGTGTCAAAAAGGATTTGAAACCTTTTTTCTGACCCACACTTAAGCTACTGACACGTGTTGACAATTTCGAGCAGTGATAATATATAAATAACTGTAAGAATGAGCTGCATAGGTTCTTGTGCAAACTGCAAAGTCCCTGACTAGCCACGCGTGGCTGGCTACGAGGGCAAGAGAAGAACGGAAACCAATCCTCTCCTCCACCAAATGAGGCGGGATGCTGCAGAGGGCTCAACCGCAGGTCGATCCTGAACCGTCGTGTATATATATATATATATATATATTTTTTTTTTTTTTAACTGCAAACAACACACAGTATAATTAATGTAAAGAACGACGCTTGTGTAGAAGAGCGTTCCACACAAGCTGAGGAGGGAGAACGAACAAATGAAAAATGAGGTACCACCCGGGAATCGAACCCGGGATCATCCGATTGCCGGTCAGATATGCTATCCACTACACCATGGACCTCGATCAATCAAAAGTCGTAATTCTCCTACATACGAGCATAAACCAATTAATTATATTGTGTGTTGTTTGCAGTTAAAATGTATATATGTACGGCATGTAAAGGTGCCCCCTCAGGGCATTGGTTTCTGCTCGTATGTAGGAGAATTACGACTTCTGATTGATCGAGGTCCATGGTGTAGTGGATAGCATATATGACCGGCAATCGGATGATCCCGGGTTCGATTCCCGGGTGGTACCTCATTTTTCATTTGTTCGTTCTCCCTCCTCATCTTGTGCGGAACGCTCTTCTACACAAGCGTCGTTCTTTACACACATATATATATATATATATATATATTATTACTTCCTTTTATATTCTTGAAGAAACTCCCACAATACCGAAAATCACTCATATAAACCTAAGAACTTACCAAATATTTGAGAATTCGATATGTAGCGATGTTGAAAATATCCCATTAACCATTAAGACTCCTATTCGTGTCCATTAGCAATGACGACTACCAAAAGATGAAACTCACCATTAATGGTGAACCACTGGAATAATGTTTATGTCATTAGGAATATGGTCCCTTAATGAAACACCTCAACAGTTAATGGGTATCGTGCATGCATGAACCTCCGCTCACCATCTTTATATGGAAATTCATGTATAGTCGTTAGAGAATTTCTCCTTATTAAAAAGTGAATTAAATTAAAATGTTTAATTATCTAAATAATTATTGTATCTTGGAATAAAATTTCAATAAACGCTTTTTACTTTCGTAAACGTAGAGTTTATACGTGAATTCGCATTTTGGGTTACTGTAAAGAATATAAATACATAATATATATATATATGAATAGAAACGACATAAGTACTAAGGAACGTTTCTGCACACGAGGAGGAGAGATAACGAATAAATGAAAAATGAGGCGAACCGCCCGGGAATCGAACCCAGGGCCCTCCAATTGCCGGTTGGACGCGCTACCATTATGCTACGGTCCTCAATTAATCACAAATCGAAATTCTCCCACATAGGGCAGAAGCCAATGCCCTGAGAAGGCACCCTCGCAAATCGTGAATATGCGCATATAACTGCAATGACCGCGCAGTATATAAATGAATAGAAACGACATAAGTACTAAGGAACGTTTCTGCACACGAGGAGGAGAGATAACGAATAAATGAAAAATGAGGCGAACCGCCCGGGAATCGATTTGTGATTAATTGAGGTCCGTAGCATAATGGTAGCGCGTCCAACCGGCAATTGGAGCGCCCTGGGTTCGATTCCCGGGCGGTTCGCCTCATTTTTCATTTATTCGTTATCTCTCCTCCTCGTGTGCAGAAACGTTCCTTAGTACTTATGTCGTTTCTATTCATTTATATACTGCGCGGTCATTGCAGTTATATGCGCATATTCACGATTTGCGAGGGTGCCTTCTCAGGGCATTGGTTTCTGCCCTATGTGGGAGAATTTCGATTTGTGATTAATTGAGGGCCGTAGCATAATGGTAGCGCGTCCAACCGGCAATTGGAGGACCCTGGGTTCGATTCCCGGGCGGTTCGCCTCATTTTTCATTTATTCGTTATCTCTCCTCCTCGTGTGCAGAAACGTTCCTTAGTACTTATGTCGTTTCTATTCATTTATATACTGCGCGGTCATTGCAGTTATATGCATATATATATATATATATATATATATATATATGCTGTATGTGTATATATATAGGGTGTCCTATAAGTCCGGTCTCATAGGAAAATTTATTTTAAATTAAATTTACAAAGAATACATTATAACTAAAACAAATGTTCAAATTAATGCCTTGTTTTGGGACTATTTTCCTGAGTAAAAGGCCTCGGAGGCCTTTTCCTCACCAGTCTATAACTCACTTTTATATTAGCAATTGCGTATTATTCTACCTGCAACAAAATATGGTCCCAAAACAAGACATCAATTTGAACATTTGTTTTAGTTATAATGTTATGATGTTTCAGACCAACAAAGACCGTAAGATCCACTCATGGCTGGTCTACCTAACTGGTCTACCTACTGTGTTTGTAATTGTGTATTGCGCATGTCCTCTGTGGTTACTGAGGGGACCTACAATTTTACGTGGGTTCCGAACCAGAAAAGCCTTAATTTTACTACCTTAAACTATACCCAATCTATCAACATATGCGTCTAATTGATTTTTAAACATGTTTATAGACGTGCTACTAATTACTTCTACCGGCAAACTATTCCAGCTATTTACTATTCTATGCGTAAAAAAGTTTTTGGCAACTGCTGTCTCGGACCTTCTACTTGTCAACCTACACCCGTTATTTCTAGTCCTATTATATTGAGATATTTCGAAAAGCTATCTCTATCCACGTTATCGAACCCATTCATAATTTTAAAAACCTGGATTAGATCACCCCTTTGCCTCCTAGTCTCGAGTGTAGTCAATTTTAACTCTTTAAGCCTATCCTCGTACGACTTTGACCTAAGTGACGGAATCATCTTAGTTGCTCGTCTTTGAACTCTTTCGATTTTGTCTATATCTTTTCGCATATGCGGATTCCAAAATTGGATCGCGTACTCCAAATGGGGTCTAACTAATAATTTATAAAGAGAAACAATAATATCGTGCGATTTGTACTCAAAATTCCTAGCTATAAAACTTAGCACTTTGTTCGCTTTATTGACCGCTGCTGTACTTTACTTTTGTAAATCCCTACCCCCCCTCTCTCTCTCTCTCTCTCTCTCTCTCTCTCTCTCTCTCTATATATATATATATCGTAAAGAACGACGCTTTGTATAGGAGAATTACCGCGCAAGATGAGAGCGAAAGAACGAAACAAATGAAAAAATGAGGTACCCACCCGGGAATCGAACCCGGGCTCTTCCGTTTGCCGGTCAGATATGATAACCACTACACAGGCCTCACCCAAACAAATGTCGTAATTCCTCTACGTAGTGGTTATCATATCTGACCGGCAATCAGAAGATCCCGGGTTCGATTCCCGGGTGGGTACCTCATTTTTTCATTTGTTTCGTTCTTTCGCTCTCATCTTGCGCGGGTAATTCTCCTATACAAAGCGTCGTTCTTTACGTTAATTATACTGCGTGTTTGCAGTTATAATGTATATAATGTTACGGCATGCGGGAGGTGCCCCTTTGGGGCATTGGTTTCTGCGCGTATGTAGAGGAATTACGACATTTGTTTGGGTGAGGCCTGTGGTGTAATGGTTATCATATCTGACCGGCAATCGGAAGATCCCGGGTTCGATTCCCGGGTGGGTACCTCATTTTTCATTTGTTTCGTTCTTTCGCTCTCATCTTGCGCGGATAATTCTCCTATACAAAGCGTCGTTCTTTACGTTAATTATACTGCGTGTTTGCAGTTATAATGTGTATATATATATATATATATATATATATATATATATATATATATATATAATAATATATACTTTATGATGGTTTTGAACGACGGTTCAGGATTGACCTGCCGTCGACCTTTCTGCAGCATCTCGATTCATTTGGGGATTTGGTGAAGGAGGAAATTGGTTTCCGATCTCGTCCTGCCCTCGTAGGGCCAGTCAGGGACTTTGCACACGAACCCTTCCAGTTGGTTCTTGAAATAATTCAGATTGGTGTGCTGAACGTTCCTCGGTTCTTGGGGCAGTATGTTGAAGAGTTTTGGCCCTCGTATTCTGAGGGTATTTTCCATCCTCGTTTTCATGACCCCCTGTCCCACCGCAGCTGGGACAGTACAAAATCTGCCTCTTCTCTCATTCCATTTTGTTTCTATTTAATTTCTAAGTTTAGGGACAAAACCCTCGAGTATCTTCCTTATGTATATTATTGTGTATCACTCGCGTCTTTTTTACAGAGAATAGAGTTTCGGGGATTGTAATCGAGACCAGTAGTCGTCGCCTCATTTCTTCTATCTTAGACGTAAAAGTCTTTTGTATAGCTTTAATGTTCGCAATGTCTCGTTTGCTGTATGGACTTGTGAGTACTGAGCAATACTTAGTTATTGGTGAGACTAGACTCATCCTTTATTTTTAGTATGATATATATATTATATATATATATATATATATATATATATATATATATATATATATATATATATATATACATACAGTAATCCCTCGTCCAACGCGTGTTTGTTCAACGCGAATTTGCTTATACACCGGAAAAGTAAATGCGAACAATTACACTGGGGAACAAATTTTAACTTTGTTTTTGTTTCTTGGACGTAAACAGGTCGTTCTTATAGGAGTTTTTCCGCTGATTCCGAATATAGCCGTAGAATTTCTCTATCATCCAAGGTTACTGAGAAATTTGTATTTTAATATTTATTCAAAAGTGTATAGAAGTTAGTAAAAATACTTCATAAAAATTATATTAGTGGCAGATTGGCATTTAAAATATTCTTCTTAAAACTTCTTTGTCACTAATTTTCTCTTGTAGTTTTCATTAGGAGCTTCTCGCATCAGTGTCCAGCAGTAATCAGCTAACATTGCCGAATCCCACCTCCCTTGGTAGCGTTTCTCCATAGTAGCTATATCTTGGTGGAACCTTTCTCCATGCTCATCGCTTACGTCGCCGAGGTTTTCAGGGAAGAAATCTAAATGGGAGTGCAAGAAATGGATTTTTAGTGACATATTACATCCCAATAACCTATATGCTTCAATCATGTCCTGCACTATTTCTTCATAGTTAGAGGCTTTGATGTTCCCTAGAAAATTTGTGACAACATTCTTCATGGCCTCCCATGCCACTTTTTCTTTTCCTCTCAAGGCATCATCAAACTTTTGATCTTTCATGAGCTCTCTGATTTGGGGACCAACAAAGATCCCTTCTTTTATCTTTGCATCGCTAAGTCGTGAAAACTTTTTCTTCAAATATTTGAATGCCTCATCTTCCTTGTTCATTGCTTTGACAAAATTTTTCATGATGCCAAGTTTGATGTGAAGTGGCGGTAAGTATATTTTCTTGGGGTCAACTAAGGGTTCATGAGACACATTCTTCAGTCCTGGGATACATTTTTGACGAAGTGGCCAATCCTTTACAAAATAATGCGAATCTCTGGCTCTGCTGTCCCATTCACAAAGGAAGCAGCAGAACTTCGTATAACCGAGCTGCATTCCCAGAAGAAGCGCGACGACTTTTAAATCCCCACATATATACCAACGAAACTGGTCATAATTAATCTGCTGAAGGATGAGTTTCATTTTCGTAAGATTCCTTCATGTGGACAGCGTGCCCTACAGGAATGGAAGGGTATTTATTTCCATTGTGAAGTAGTACAACCTTGAGGCTTAGCTTCGAAGAGTCAATAAATAAACGCCAATCTTCAGATTTGTGCTCATGACCGAGAGCTAACAGCAGTCCATTTACATTATTACAGTAGCATAAACCACCTGACGAGGAGAAATACTGCATCAGATCTTTTTGGCGAGTGCGGAACGCCGATATGCTTGTATCTTTTGCCAGCAAATTCCATTCACGTAACCTGGAGCCCAGTAATTCCGCTTTCTTTTTCGGAAGGTCCAAATCTCTCACGAGATCATTCAGCATAACCTGCGTTATCATACGTGGTTTATTTGATTCAGGTTGCTGAAAGTCTGTATCTTTAGTGTCATTAATTTCCATTGGTTCAACTTCAGACTCTTCATCCAGTGTCCATGACTTTGGGGGAGTTGGAATTGGGTTATCATCGTCATGTAGTACTGGTCTCATGGCAGATGCAAGATTTGGGTATTGAATTTTATGTTTATTTTTGGCAGAGAATCCTGAAACGTTAGTCATACAAAAATAGCAATCCGTTAGGTGATCCTTGGGCTCTCCCCAAATCATTGGTATGGCAAATGGCATAGATTTGCGGGTACCTTTAATCCAACCCCTAAGAGTGACGGCACAGGAAATGCATGAGATATGAGGTGCCCAGGATTTGTCTTGGTCGCCTACCTTACATCCAAAATAAAGTTCGTAAGCCTTCTTCACGAGTGGGGTCATCGTCTTCCTCTGTGCCATTATGGTTAGTTCTCCACATACGTAGCAAAATGTATCTCTAGGATTAATACAGTTTCGATTCATGCTGGCGGAAAATTATTGAAATCACGGAAAACTTTTTGGAATGAAAAACCAATTTTTCTACTATGAAAAATTTTAAAATTTGAGCAAAACTTGAAAAAAAAATTCTTTTTATTAAAAATCTGTTTGTTAAATAGCTATATTTTTTAATGCCAAAAATACTATTAAATATAGTTAACTTGGAAAAAAAGAAAGTAAAATTAAATTAGTACACTTAATTTTAACTAATTTTTTGGGAAAACTCTAAGTAAATGGAAATATTATTTTCTCGAAAACTATGGGTGATAGAAAAATTCTGAAACCATATTTGAAATCAGCATCAAAAGTTCTATAAGAAACACCAAATAGTTTTCAAGAAACAAAAATGTTGTTCCCTAGTGTTATTTGCCGAAAAATTTGCCAAAAAAACAAAGATTCTAGATAAGTTGCGTGGTGGTATGAGCATAACATCGCTTGGCCACGAGTATCACGTGATTGAGTCTACCATACACACCATTTAATATTTTTTATTTATATGTAAATATCATTATGTTTTATGATTTATGTTCTTATTTCATATACAATATAGGTAGGGAAATTCACTTATGTGGGAATAAAAAATCTACATATCTAAGTATTAATGAGAGACTTTACGCGGCCGCGTTCACGTATCCCCATTTATCCCATAAGGTATTAAATTGGTCCAACACGGATTTACCTAACGCGCCGTTCTCGAGGAACCTAACCCCCGCGTTGGACGAGGGTTTACTGTATATATATATATATATACAGTAAGATGTATCATGCTCAGGTCGAATATTGAAAAACTTAGCATTTCAAGATTGGCAGTATGTATTCCTATGTAAAACTGAATTTTAATAGGGGTTCGTCTTCTGCAACTTTTGCGAAAAATCGCATTTAAGTGTTCAAAATCGCACTTTTTGTCGAAAAATGGGATTTTTGGCCAATTTGAAAGACTTGGTAGCCTCAAATGACCTCCATATGTTCCATATTGTTCACATACACCCTTAAGCATTTCTAGGGACAGGCTTGGACCCATTTAAGATCAGCCAAAGTGGTTCATAACCCCTAAAATAACCAAAATCACCCAAAATGGCCCAAAACTAAGGAATTGTATGATTTTTAGTCTCCTATACATCGAATTTCGCGGCTGTTCTCTTCATCAGGCAGAATCTTTTTGTTCTTCTTTCTTGGTCTTGCATTTTCTTTTTTTTTAGAAACGCCTCCACCAATTTTTATTTATTTTCTTTTCGGCATCACTGAGTGTGATGGCTGCCCCCACCTTTCCGCAAGCTGCTGTGACGTTCAACCTTTCTTTTGCAATTGTAATTCTTCTTTAATATTTGTATAAGTCCCTCCTCCACCCCCAGCTTGTAATAATATGCTGGTCAACTGAATGTTTTGATATTTTTTCTTCTGAAAGCATCTTGATTTGTCTAGCAGGTCTTGTAGAGATCTAAAACATGTTCATAATGTCTTCCTTTTACTTGAAAACGGGCAACAGTTCTCTGTGATCGATCCTAGCACGACAAAACCATCTCTTCTCTCTTGCCCATACACTGCATGAGCTGCAGCTGAAACTTCCTGGACTGCTCTTTTACAGCTTTGAGTGTGAACTGTGAAGTTCTCAACATCAAGTGGAGACCTGAGAAGCTCCTCAACTTCTCCTCTTGACATCTTACAAGTGAAGAGTGGCTCATACAGTTTCTCCTTATCCCAATTAATCAGAGTAATTGGAGAAGTGGCATCAAAATTCAGTTTAGGGTTTCTATGAGTTCTCAGACTCATGTCTCCATACTCAGACTTATCTCTGATCTTCTTGATCATCTCAACCCCCCATGCCCTCTCCTCCTCATCCTCACTGCATAGGAGAGAGGCAATGAGGTTCTCACCGTGAGCATGATTATGTTCCTGACTTCAGAGGTCTGGTTTCTCAGCAGTCCCAGAGCGGTCACAATATGGTGAGGTCCATACCTCATGTGGTGCTTCACCTTGATCTCAAAATACATCTTGAAGTAGAAGTCCAGGCAGAACTTCAGCAGCACCTTCAGCTTCTTCAACACCTCCCCCTTCAGACCATGCTGCCTCATCCACAGCATCAACAGAGGCTCACCTGTAGTCAGCCAGCGTGACTGATTCAGTGGGCCACACTTCAGACCAGCAACTTCCTTGCTCAAATATCCTGTCTTGAGAGCTTTGATCAGTAGGTAGCAGTTATTCTGGTCAGTACTAAGGTTCTGTACAATGTCTTCTGGCAGTTCAATTATATCTTCTTCTCCTGGCAGAGTCTTGAAGCTAAAGCTGACAGGTATGTCATTGATCTTCTCCAAAGGTTTTCCTATTGGGCCACTGAACCCAGACTTGTGCGTGTAGGGACCATCAAGCTTGATGATTCATGTGCCTGAGGCTGAGTTCATTAATATGCAACTGGCATATCAGCCAGTGACACTTGTGACCTAGCAGTCTCTCCAAGTGAGTGATGGCTCCTCCATCAGGTCCTGTGTTTGTGTTGGTAGAGTCACCACCAAGGACCACAATAGTATCTTTAGCCCCATGAGCACTAATCCACTCAAACAGAGCCTGAGCTATCTTCAATGCAGGTTTCTCATTTCCTTCACGTTCTTCTGGAGTACAATGGAAGAGATACTGCCCCTCAGGTTCCCAGATAACACTATAGTGCTCTTCAGTTGTAATATCAGGATAGAAGCGGCCAGTTTCTTCATTGTACTTCATGATCTTTGTCTTCTTATCTTGTTTTCCATCAAAGAAAATTCCTTTGATCTCCTCTCCCTCTGGCCTTTTCTCCAGGGCTTCCACCGAGGCACCTATTACAGACTCCTTGCCCCTCCACATCTTCATCCTGTCAACAGCTAGATATGCCTTATCAGCAGATAGATGGCCAGCTTTGATGAGATCTTGCAAGAAACCAGTTGCAATGGCTGCTGCAGGAGTGTTTGTCACCTTGAACCTGACTGCAGCCGCAGCAGTGCTTAAGATATCCATGTAGTTCCTCCTGGCAGAGGTGGAGACTTTGTCAGTGTTGACAATGGAGCTTGTGCCTGGTGCAGTACTTGAAAAATCTGTGTCAGCAGTAGGAGCTGCTCTGCCTGGAGACTCTTGCAAGGAAGTCACCTCATATTCATCATCATCACCATCATCCGTGGCCGGACGTTTCGTCGACGGACGTTTCGTCGACGGACGTTTCGTCGACGGACGTTTCGTCGAACGGACGTTTCGTCGACGGACGTTTCGTCGAACGGACGTTTCGTCGAAAGATTTTTTTAAAAGAACTTCATTTTCATGTAAAAATAAAATGAATTTGTTTAAAAGGAGGTTTATTTTCCTTTACGGGATTTTTTTTTGGAAAGAACTGTATTTTCATTTAAAAATAAAATATATTTATTTAAATTTCGGAAGAAAGAAATTTTAAAATTGTGCACCTATAAACTTACAAATTATGTGCAATAGCTTTTAGGTATTGCTTTTAGGTATTTAGGTATATATATTTGGTAATTATATATATATTTAGTAATTATATATTATTTATATATTAATAATTATATTAATATATTAGGAGCAAGTGTAGTTTACGTTTCCCCGACACAAAAGGGGACACAAACTACACTAGGTCAAAGTTGGGGAACGTAAACTACTGTACACTAGGATCTTTAGGAGACATTTTTTAAATGAATCCATCAAATAAAACGTTAAAACTAACGAAAATATTACGACTTAACCTAATTAATCGTCATTATATATACACAGTGTGTGTGTTTATATATATATATATATATATATATATATATATATATATATATAGTGGACCTAGTTTTAACCGTTTAAGGTGATAATGATTTAATTGTATGCAATGATTAATTGATGCAATGACTGACTGATTGCTTATTAATGAAAGGCTGGGTTAATAATTTATGATGTCATACAGTATCACCGATTGTAATAATTGGTTATTTGATTAGATCCACCATACTATTGGAAGTGACCGAAAAGGCAGCGAGGGTCACCAGCTTGATTTACGCCCAATCAAATTAATATTAAGGTTATAAAAGACACCTTATGGGTTTTGTAGTTTATTATGAAAATAAATTCGTTATTTTATTCACTGTGATATAACAAAGAATTGACAGTAATTAATTGGTAGTTTTACGTTATGCTTATGGCATAGGCTTAGCTAATAAGATGAAATGTTAATAGCTTAATTGACACGTATAAATGTACTCATTAATGGTATGTAAATGGCATGCGATATGGAACATTGAATGGGCCTAGTTAATGCTATAAAGAATGCACGTGCGTTTGGTACATTGAATGGAAAAACATGACACTGATTAAGTAGGCTAAATGATTGCATGGATGCACATAGAATAACTGATGTGGCCTAATAATAATGGATTGATATGCTTGCACAAATATCATTTATATATAAGAACATTATGTGATGTTAAATGATTACGTCAAGAGAATATTTATTTAACACACAAATATATGACTTGAACATAATGACGGATGATACGCGGAATAACGGTATAAAAATGACACTTGTTTTGGATGACAGGCCTACTGCGTTCTTTCACGAGAGTTAATTGGAACGCTTAATTACACTTGGGGTATAGTCTATCGTTCGGCGGTAAGCTGATGTAGGCTTCACCAGAGTACTTAGAAAAGGATGCACTTATCTTACCGGGACGATGGAAACTCTGTTGAAGGAGGGTTGAAGAGGAACCTATTACCGTAGGCTCGAGTTGTCGTTGTTCGTTAAGCCTCTTGAGATGATGATGTAGGCTTAGTTCGTAAGCCTGAGGTGATGTTACTTCTCGAGGTGCAGGCTGGCCTTATGATCTTGCAGGAATATATCTCGAGGAATGTGGAGAAACTTGAAGGCCGACCCGGAAAACCGCAGGCCCGAAGTGATTCCGGTTGGGCCTCGAAAGATTGCTTCTGCAGGCGGTTTGTAGATCTTACTTGATGATAAATTGTAGGCCTTGAAGAAAGTAGCGGGCCTAGCCTCCGGCGAAGCCGGTAGGCGGTTGAAGAGGTGGTATCGTACCGAGTAGTTGAACGAAATGGAAGCGCCAACGAAGTGAGAGAGAGTGAGCGTGGATGCTTTCTTTTATACGCAATTCCTGTGACGTAGAACTTCACGCCAATTATTAAGACGCCTTGTAAGCGCGTCCTTGGGTTGATAAAAACTTACTTTCGCGCCTTGGGAAGGAACAGACTTTCCATTGTTTGTTAGCCCACGTGTGTTCCAAACTGTTTTATGGTAGCGTGGAAAGAAAGTATGTCTGTCGATTTGTTGGTCTATTTCTTGTCGATCCGCTACAAGTAGTTCCCTCTCAGAGACGAAGGAACGATACTAAGAAGAAATACCATTCTGTTGGGAGACCTGATGAGGCCACTCCGAGATTTGACGCTTGGCCTGGTATGTCGTGGAATTCCTGACGCAGGAAGGAGTGAAGGGTCGTCTCGGGGCGGGGAGATGCTCGGAAGAGGAGGCGCTGTTGTATGGGGTGGGGGTTCCGCAGGGGGGTGGGGGTGGGGTACGGCAGGAATGGGGGACAATGAGGAGCGAACGGAGGAAACGAGAGGGGCGGGGGGACTGTGTTGGAGTTCGAATGCTGTGCCCGTAACTCGTCGCGTGGTTGTTCTCGTTGAGGTCGCTCCTGCCGCAGGAGTTGGGCTTCGGCAGGAATGTGGAGCAATGAAGAGTGGACGAAGGAAACGAGAGGGGCCGGGGAACTGTGTTTGAGTTCGAATGCTGTGCCCGTAACTCGTCGTGTGGATGTTGTCGTCGAGGTCGCTCCTGCCGAAGGGAGAAAAAGAAACGTCGTTCGAGTCCACGAGCAGCAGGAAGTAATTTACGGAATGATGCAAAGAGACAGTTGATGAAGGCAGGGAATCGCCACCCCTGTGCCTGAAGTGTCTGTTTTGCGTGGATGCATGTGTGCTCTCTGCTCGTTGACTGGGAGAATGCTTTCTTTTTAGGCCTTCCCGTAGGGATGGGGAAGGGTAACCCTCGTGCTTGCGGAAAAAAATTCGCTGGTGCAATGAGGCGCGTCACCAGATTTATCGCCAAATGATTTACCGTACAACGGCCGAGACGGGACCGTTGAATATTTTTGGACGAGGTGGTGACGAAAGAATGCGCCGTTTGAAACGAATTTGGGACTGACTGCAGCGCTGGGGGGTGGGGGGTGAGTGTTGTCCTGAGATGCTCGGTGAGTTTCGTGAGTCCCTCCACGATCCGTATGACGGCGGAGCAGGACCCAATGCCAGTGGTGGCTTCTCCAAGGGGTCGCCGCGCACCTGCCGTCAGGAGGCAGTGAGACTCGACTCAGGGGGACGCACTCGGGAATTTGAAAGATGCGATGATTGTGCCGCGGCCCATGACCGCGAGGCAGTAAGACATTAGTTAATAAAGTACCGCGAGAAACGCATATCACTGTTTGCAAGTAGGCCTATTTAATTTCACTGAATTTATGAATACCGTACGTACATAGAAATTATTTGATATGGCTACAGAAAATCACATTGAATTTATGAATACCGTATTTACATAGAAATTACTTAATGTGGCTGCAAAAAAATGAAATGGTCAATAATAGCTAAGCACAAGGATCACTGTGAATAAATAACGTAAAATAAGTTCGAGTCACTCCGGGGTTACACCAATTTATAGTGGACCTAGTTTTAACCGTTTAAGGTGATAATGATTTAATTGTATGCAATGATTAATTGATGCAATGACTGACTGATTGCTTATTAATGAAAGGCTGGGTTAATAATTTATGATGTCATACAGTATCACCGATTGTAATAATTGGTTATTTGATTAGATCCACCATACTATTGGAAGTGACCGAAAAGGCAGCGAGGGTCACCAGCTTGATTTACGCCCAAGCAAATTAATATTAAGGTTATAAAAGACACCTTATGGGTTTTGTAGTTTATTATGAAAATAAATTCGTTATTTTATTCACTGTGATATAACAAAGAATTGACAGTAATTTATTGGTAGTTTTACGTTATGCTTATGGCATAGGCTTAGCTAATAAGATGAAATGTTAATAGCTTAATTGACACGTAATAATGTACTCATTAATGGTATGTAAATGGCATGCGATATGGAACATTGAATGGGCCTAGTTAATGCTATAAAGAATGCACGTGCGTTTGGTACATTGAATGGAAAAACATGACACTGATTAAGTAGGCTAAATGATTGCATGGATGCACATAGAATAACTGATGTGGCCTAATAATAATGGATTGAAATGCTTGCACAAATATCATTTATATATAAGAACATTATGTGATGTTAAATGATTACGTCAAGAGAATATTTATTTAACACACAAATATATGACTTGAACATAATGACGGATGATACGCGGAATAACGGTATAAAAATGACACTTGAATTGGATGACAGGCCTACTGCGTTCTTTCACGAGAGTTAATTGGAACGCTTAATTACACTTGGGGTATAGTCTATCGTTCGGCGGTAAGCTGATGTAGGCTTCACCAGAGTACTTAGAAAAGGATGCACTTATCTTACCGGGACGATGGAAACTCTGTTGAAGGAGGGTTGAAGAGGAACCTATTACCGTAGGCTCGAGTTGTCGTTGTCCGTTAAGCCTCTTGAGATGATGAATGTAGGCTTAGTTCGTAAGCCTGAGGTGATGTTACTTCTCGAGGTGCAGGCTGGCCTTATGATCTTGCAGGAATATATCTCGAGGAATGTGGAGAAACTTGAAGGCCGACCCGGAAAACCGCAGGCCCGAAGTGATTCCGGTTGGGCCTCGAAAGATTGCTTCTGCAGGCGGTTTGTAGATCTTACTTGATGATAAATTGTAGGCCTTGAAGAAAGTAGCGGGCCTAGCCTCCGGCGAAGCCGGTAGGCGGTTGAAGAGGTGGTATCGTACCGAGTAGTTGAACAAAATGGAAGCGCCAACGAAGTGAGAGAGAGTGAGCGTGGATGCTTTCTTTTATACGCAATTCTTGTGACGTAGAACTTCACGCCAATTATTAAGACGCCTTGTAAGCGCGTCCTTGGGTTGATAAAAACTAGTGATGTAGGTCACATCCGCATCCGCATCCGCGGAACATCCGCACATTTTCTCGCATCCGCATCCGCATCCGCATCCGCACTTTGGACTGCGGATGTCGTGCGGATGTGGACCGTTGAGATAAAACGTCATTAATAAGCGGAAATTATCAAATTCTACTATATTAATAGAACTAGTTCATTGTGCGCAAAAGTGATGCAAGCGACAAGACGAGAGGCTGTTCTTGTATGAAGTTACTCTCTTGCAACCTACTTAGATCCACGTTACAAAGCTAAGTTATTTTCACCTAGTACATTAGAACGAGTTAAATCATCACTTGGCAAGCAGTTGAAGAGCTTCAATCTCTTGAATCTGTCGCTTCGCCACCCACCAAAAGAATAAAAGTTTCAGTGACAGAACCAACACTTTCAACAAGCAAATCTATCACAGAATCTGTCTCTCAGTTTCTTGAGTCAAGCAGCAATGACGAGACCTACGCGATGTCAAAAGATGTAGTAAAAATGATCGAGAGCTATCACCAAGAAAAACGCCTGGCTGCATGTGACAATCCTATTAGTTGGTGGAAAAATACGCAGAATATCTATCCATACTTGAGTAAACTTGCAAGGAAACATTTAGCCTGTCCTCCAACAAACGTACCAAGCGAGAGATTATTTAGCAGTGCTGGATTAATATATGATGAAAAGAGAAACAGACTGGCAGCAGAAAAGGCAGAAAAATTAATGTTCCTTAAGCATAACCTTCCTATAATTAAGTTTGAACATTAAACGATGAACATCTTAGTTTACTTTATTTTAATTACTCATTTATAAATATGCCTAATAAAACTTTAAACTTAATATAAATAGTTATCAAGCTAATTAAAGATCTCTTTCTATAAGGGTGGAGGTTGGGGAAAGAGGTCGGTGGGGTGCATTTGAGTTGGGTTCACGTCCCGCATCCTGGTAACACACTTATGGTTTCTAATTGTGGCTGAAACTCAACAAAATATAACGAATTTATTTGCAGACGAATTCACTAATTGATTTCTATATTAGTTAGATGCTTGATATTATTTTATATGTTCAGAGAAAAGTACAGCAATTATTGTACAATTAATCAATTATACTACATTATAGCTACAGCTCACTCTATATAATAACTTATTATATACGTTAAACACAACAAATCTCGAATATATCCTAAAAAATAACGAAAATGTAGACATCCGCATCCGCATCCGCATCCGCGGATGTTGAAATCAAACATCCGCATCCGCATCCGCGGATGTGAAAAAAATGACATCCGCTACATCACTAATAAAAACTTACTTTCGCGCCTTGGGAAGGAACAGACTTTCCATTGTTTGTTAGCCCACGTGTGTTCCAAACTGTTTTATGGTAGCGTGGAAAGAAAGTATGTCTGTCGATTTGTTGGTCTATTTCTTGTTGATCCGCTATATATATATATATATATATTATATATATATATATATATATATATATATATATATATATATATTGACGATTGGTTAGGTTAAGTCGTAATATTTTCGTTAGTTTTAACGTTTTATTTGATTAGGTATACGCGGACAAAGTTGGGGAACGCAAACTACAGTAGGATAATGTAGGGGAATGTAAACTACACTAGGATAATGTAGGGGGAACGTAAACTTTACCCGGCTGTGGACGCTGGTTGGTTTATTAACCTCTAAGTGCGCAATTACCTGGTTGGTTGATTAACCTCTAATTGTACCATTACATTATCTGAGATGGGGGTGGTAGAAATATGAAATAGCCATTTGACAATACGTCTGTCGACGAAACGTCCGTTCGACGAAACGTCCGACGACGAAACGTCCGGAGACGAAACGTCCGGCGACGAAAAGTCCGAGCACCCCGTCATCAACTCTAAGCAGTAGCTCCTTTTCTTCTTCCTCTTTTCTGTTTCTCTTCTCAGCTGCCTTCTGTTCTTCCTCCTTCCTCTTAGCAGCCTCCACCTGCTTCACTGTTTCCTTCACATCAACAGATGCCATCCGGAAGCCAGAAACCTCTGAGGTTTTGATCCTCTGGTAATGGAGCCACTCTAGCTCTAGCTTTAGAATCTTCTGAGGCAGAGGACAGTCACACACAGTTGACATGAACTCTAGCATCAGAGCCAGAGCAGCCAGATGCTTCAGTTCCACAGAAAGTGATATCATGTCTGCAGGTTGTTATGTCAAACAGTGTATCAAGTTCAGATATTCTCTTCTCTCTCTTTGCAGCCTTCACTCTGCCATTCACTAGGTCAATCATTTCATTCCACCTGACAAGAATCTTCCTGATAATGGATCTCTCTTGAATGATCAGAGGAGTGAGCTTGGCATTGCTTTTGCGCCACTGTGCCAGTACCAGTGATGCCAAGTCCTTAGCCAAATCTTGCAGAGGGTACTGAGCAATCTTCATATCATCCAGAAGTAGCTTCTCTTCCTGGAGGAGGATTCATCTCTGAAACACAGCTCTCCAGGTTGGAACTTCTGTGGGAAATAACTGCTTGCCTGGACCCACCAGATCACTCAGCTTTGAACCAGAACTTTTTCTGGTCTTTCGTCCTTGCTTAGCCATGGTGGCTACACAATCTTCACCAAGCTTTGTATCTGAAACATAGAAAATTATCACAGTGAAACTCTAGTAGCCTATAACAGCTGTTACAATGGTTTTGTTTGGAAAGAAACCGGTCTGTTACATTTGTACTACAGTGTATGTCCTGCACAGCTGTTTTGTACATAACCAGAAAACGAAAAAGTGGAAATTTGAACACTTAACCTTGATTTTTAGCAAAAGTTCAAGAAAACAAACCCCTCCTAAAATTTAATTTTACATAGGAATACATACTGCCAATCTTGAAATTCGCGCTTCAATGAGCATGATACACCCTAATATACAGGAGGGGCAAAAAGCTTGAGCGTGAAATGAAGAATCATCGCATGGAACAGTTGAAAAGTTGAAATATAGGTTGAATATATATATATATATATATATATATATATATATTATATATATATATATATTACAGGGTGTTTCATAACATGTGGTACGCACTTTCAGGATGGATTCAGGACCTGAAAACAATGAAAAAAGTTTATCTAAACATATGCCCGAAATCACTTCGTTTTCGAGTTACAGCCCGTTATGTGTTCCAGCAAGTATCCGCCTTACCTTTAAAGGAGGTGCTCAAAATGACCGCCTTGAGTTTGAATACACACCTGAACACGCCTCGTCATAGACTGCCTGACGTGTTCAAACTTTCCAGGTATTGCTCGGATTTTCTGGCATCCTTGTTCGACACGTTGGCGAAGCATTTCAACGTTGTCAATGGGTGTCTCGTAAACAATAGATTTCAGATGGCCCCACAGGTAAAAATCGAGTGGAATCAGGTCCGGGGAGCGAGCAGGCCACGCAATGGGTCCTCCACAGCCTATCCATTTATCAGGGAAATGGTCACCCAAATAGTCTCTGGCCACTCAACTAAAATGAAGAGTGCCGTCATGCATAAACCACATACGACGTCGGACACGAAGAAGAACTTCATCTTGTAAATCGCTTAAATCATTCCCTAAAAAATTGGAATAGGATTCTCCTGTTAATCTTCCAGGCAAAACAAAAAGACCGATTAAGTTGTCGGCAGTAAGTCCTACCCATACATTGATACTAAATTGTTGTTGGTGCCTTGCCTTGACTGGATGATGGCATGCGGATTCTCTTCGGCCCAGTGATGAGTGTTGTGAAAATTGATCACGCCATTTCTTGTGAAGGCAGCCTCATCACGGAGGATAGAAAAAGAGGATCGCGAGCACACTGTTGAAGGAACCAAGTACAAAAAGCCTCTCGTGGTGGGAAATCAGCTTCAGTAAGGCCTTGTACTCTCTGAATGTGATATGGGTAAAGGTGCTGCTCCCGTAAAATTCTCCACACAGTTGTGTATCTTACACCCTCTGCTGCTGCTATCCTTCGGGTGCTGACACCAGGATATTCCTCCACACGATTCAGGACCCGCTCCTCTAACTCAACAGTTCTGACGCTGATTGGTCTACTACCATCTGAAACTCGCTTCTGAATGATCCTGTATCACCAAGACGCTCGTCTATTCTCTGAAAGGTCTTCTTATCTGGCAGACGGCGATTCGGAAACCTTTCAGCATACGGACGTTTTGCTGCGGCCGCATTACACTCGGCAAGTCCATACATGAGATGCATGTCTGCCATTTCTCTGTTTGAATAAGCCTCCATTCTCACTTCAAATGCACACTATCACTGAAAACCACAAAAACTTTTAAGGTTTTTTTTCACTGGACTGCACTTATTCACGGTAAGAAGTTACGAATACGAACAGTGAAACACCGCGATGCACCTCTGACTGACTGACTGATTGCTCTACACTCAACGATATTGAAATATGTCATAGAGTGTACTAAATATTACAATCGGCAAGGCCATACATGAAATAAGTCTCATACACACTCACAAACATTGTCGGCAAGCAGTGTTTGTAAACCGTTTGCGGAAAGAATTGCTGGAACACAAAACGTTCTGTAACTCGGAAACAAAGCGATTTCGGGCATATGTTTATATAGACTTTTTTTATTGTTTTCAAATCCTGAATCCATCATCAAAGTGCGTCCCACATGTTATGAAATACCCTGTATATACACCTCGTTAACCTCGTTTGGGTTCCGTGCGTCGGTCTTTCTTCACACGAAGGTCAGGCTGGTGGCCCCGCCTCTAGTCCTAGCTTGGTGGAGGAGCGAGCTGTTCTCTTGCGCTCTCCACTGCACACAACCAGGTACACCCGGCTCATCTGGTACCGTCATGAGCCAGGCATCTCGTCTTCTCTTGAAGACTTCAACTTTGACCCCTGTAACGTTTCTGAGGTCCTTTGGAAACTGGTTGAAAAGTCTTAGTCCCCTGACAACCAAGCTATTTTCTTTCAGAGTTGAGGAGGTCCCTTGTCGGGCCTTTAATTTGGGGAAACTACACATTCTGCCTTTCCTATTTTTCAGCGTTGTTTGGATGCTAATTGGGTTTAGTTTGAGGTTTGGTACCAGTTTTTCGACCATTTTCCACATGTAGATTATGGTGTACCTCTCTCTTCTTCTTTCCATGGAGTACAAATTTAGTTTACGTAGTCTTTCCCAGTAGTTGAGTTCTTTGCCGCCATCAATCTTGGCTGCGAAATGTTTCTGCGTTTCTTCTAGTTTATTTATTTCTTCCGTTTTGTATGGGGACGTAGAAACTGAGCAGTATTCAAGTTTTGGTATGATCAGTGTTCTCAACTCTTTTTTGCTTTGTTTATTGCTATCTGATTTTGTGTCTCAAATTTGGCATCATCGGTCATTATTACCCCCAAGTCGACCGCTTTCGTGCTTCTCTGAATTTATTGTCTATCTGGAGCATAATATGCAGTCTAAGTTCCTCATTTCTACCATATCTCAAGAGCTGAAATTTCTCGATGTTAAATGTCATAGTGTTGTCTTCTGACCATTTGTATATTTTGTTCGTGTCCCTCTGCAAAGCCTCCACTTCATTTGCATCGCTGATTTTTCTGCTGATCTTTGTGTCGCCGCAAAAGCTGTTACTATACTGTTGCTGTTTACTCCACTGTCTATGTCTGTTAGCATATATATATATATATATATATATATATATATATATATATATATATATATATATATATATATATATATATATATATATATATATGCAGTATTTTTTTTTATTTATTTATTTTTAAATTTTTTTTTTTTTGAAGAAACAGAAGCAAATAATTTCAGTAATTTTTATAGCAACTCTGTTTAATTATAAATTTCCTGACATGCGCAGCTAATTTTCCCTTTCAATTGAAACAAAATTAAAACCTTTTTAAAATTTAATTTGGAAATAATTTTAAGATTCCTCCAAATTGACGTATAAATATATAGTTCAAGCAAGTACCCTAACTCAGTGTTGCAGGATAAGTTTTATTTTTAGCAACTGACTGAATGAAAGGCGTTTAACCACATCCTTTTTGATTAAAGGTCGCCAGGAAACTGATCTATAAAAGAATGAACTTCGTGTATATAAAAAGTTGTGTGTGTGTATATATATTATATATATATATTATATATATATATATATATATATATCTGCAACTTCAAGCAGGTTTAGTACTTGAAACAAAG
Organism: Bathynomus jamesi; assembly: GCA_023014485.1. Taxonomy (NCBI): domain Eukaryota; kingdom Metazoa; phylum Arthropoda; class Malacostraca; order Isopoda; family Cirolanidae; genus Bathynomus; species Bathynomus jamesi. Next base: position 9,997 of record JAJOZX010013238.1, on the reverse strand, counting down.
AATTACTTTAAAGCTGTTCCAGTTATCAATTATGTACTATTTTATCTTCATTAATTCATATTTTATATTTTAATTTCGTTAATGATTCACACACACACACACACACACACACACGTTATGAACACATTATGAACACACACATTATGAACACACGGATTTTGCAAAGCTTTCGACAAATGTGATCATAGTATAATAGCACATAATATTAAACATTTGGGAATAACAGGCAAAGTGAGAAAATGGATCTACACCTTCCTCAGAGAATGTCTACAGGTCGTCGAAATTGAAGATATACTGTATCATCATTAAAATCGGAAGTGCGCAGCTCAGCACCACAAGGAACAGTATTGGCCCACTCTTATTCATGGTGCAGTGGTTAGAGTCGCTGACTACAGATCCATTGGCCCCGGGATCGAGACCCTGTGACGGCAGGTGGCGCGCAGCAAAACCCAGCTGTTCATCCTTCCACACAGTAAATAAATTGGTTGGTAGATAAATGGGTACCTTGGGTAGGCTAGTGGTTAAGACGCTGGGCTGCTGGTGGGGGCGTAGTTCGGACTCCACGTTAAACTGTAGGTCTAAGGTGGAGTGAAAAGCTTGACCTTCGTCAGAATGAACAATTCAGGCGGAAGCTAAACCAAGGTTTAACCAAGGTATCTATACGTATGATGCAAACTCACAAGGAAAAAGGAAAAACGATTTCAAGCCCTTTCGTTTACTAATGAATACACGAAAGGTCTTAGAATCGTTTCTCCTATTTCCTTGTGGTGGATTTGCATCATTTATTTACTTCAGTGTTTAATTGTGAAATTTCTCCCACGTGTGTATATATATACCTTACAACCTTACAAAGGTTCCGCGCGATGATTTCTCATTTCGCGAAGGTCAAGCGTGTCGCCCCTCCTCTCGAGTTGGCCTGGTGAAGTAGTGAGTTGGATTCTTGCGCTCGCCACCTCACATATATATATATATATATATACAGTATATATGTGTGTGTATATATGGTATGGGTAGTTCGTAGATAGAGGGTTAGATACAGTTTAAATTTTCATACCACAAAAGTGTAATATATATAATTAAGTGATTACACTAATTGCATCTGTTTTACCGAATTGGAGTTGTGAGAAAACCTTTCACTTGAAGCGGAAATGATATTCCTTTTAATTGTTTATTGATTCGAACAAAATTTAGAAAGAAAGTTCTCTCTCTCTCTCTCTCTCTCTCTCTCTCTCTCTCTCTCTCTCTCTCTCTCTGTGCGTGCGTGTGTATAGGTAGAGCAAACCTAAGGTGATATGAACGTGTTTATGATTGGAACGGGTGCATTTGTGCTGCCTCGGGGACCAATAAAAAATTGAGGTGCATCTTGCTCCTGATGAATCATGCGCCCGACCTATATAAGTGGGAGTGTCTGCATTGCAAACTAATGACACAAGCAAGGAAATGGTTATGAATCAGAATAAACAATGGACAATGATAGATCAAAGCATTGTTGCTTCCAGTAGTGATGATCCAAGAATGAAAACCTCGTTCGTACGATGACCTTCTCTGTACTTGACAGTGGTGCTGCGAACTGCTCGTATCCTGAATGAATGTATGGGCGGACCTTGTGATACTTTGATAAAACATTGAAAAATTTGCTTTCTCTCTAAAACATAATCGCTAAACAATTTGTGTCCAACAATTGCTTGATATCATTAGTCCCCAACGGAACCATTACTGCCCCCTCCCCAGTGGGCGTTTGTAAAGTTTAGGGGGCCGTTCAGAGTAAGGAGGGCGCTAGGAGAAAGGACTGAATGACAAGCAAACTTAAGTATTAGCTCAATCGTAGCAGTTGTAATGTAAAGTAAAATTAGATTATTTGAGCAATAAACATCAATGTAGTTATTCTATTGAGATTATTTTTCAAATACAATTACGTTCACTAATCGTTGTATTATTTGCTAAGTTTTATATCCATGAAGAAGACGTCCAAAAATATTGCTCGGTGAAAAAGAACCACTGATTTATATATAACCTTTGGTTAGCTTCCGCCCGAATTGTTCATTCTGACGAAGGTCAAGCTTTTCACTCCACCTTAGACCTACAGTTTAACGTGCAATCCGAACCACGCCCCACTATCAACCCAGCGTCTTAACCACTAGGCCACCCAGGGTACCCACTTATCTACCAACCACTTTCTTTATTGTGTGGAAGGATGAACAGCTGGGTTTTGCTGCGCGCCGGCTGCCGTCACCGTGTCTCTAACCTGGGGCCGATGGATTCGTAGTCAGCGACGTTAACTACTACACCACTATATATATATATATATATATATATACAATATTAAGTTTCGCGGAGCCCAGCTTACACTAAGTTTGGTGGTCGTTTTAGATCTTTTAGATTGGTTAGTTATTTCCCACGTGACCAATTTTGGCCAATCAGGATTTTTGTAACAAATTTCCAGTTTCTCAAATAACGACTCTATGAAACATAATATACTGCTGAATACATGGTAGGCCTTGGAATCGCTTTTATTTTTCCTTGTGAGTTTGCATCATATATATATATATGATGCAAACTCACAAGGAAAAAGAAAAGCAATTCCAGCGCATACCATGTATTCAGCAGTACACGAAGTATACTGTTAAATACAAGAAAGGCCTTGGAATCGCTTTTAATTTTTCCTTGTGGATTTGCATAATTTATTTCATCATTTATTTTACGTGCTTAACTGTGAAATTCAACCCCCCCCCCCACATATATATATATATATATATATATATATATATATATATATATATATATATATATATATATATAATATAATATTATATATATAAGAGTATATAGAAGAAATACTACGCACAATAGAAACTGAAACTAAACTTATATTACTGAAACATGTTTCGGAGAGACGAAAAAGAAAACGTAGTAAGGTCGAAAGAAATATCAGGACACTATTTAAATAACGGAAACAAACCGTAAAAAATCTCCACAGGTGCAGAACTGAAGCAAGGAGTCTCGAACTAGGAAAAAAAACTATGCGAAATAGAAGTGAACCTAAAACAAACATTCATCCATAAGACAAACGAGGAGGAAAAAGTAAAACATAGTAGAAAAAAAATAACCCAAAATACTTCTACACGTTTGTGAAAAGAAAAATGCAGTGTAAAGAGAGTATTGGTCCGTTGATAGATGGGCGGCCGAATGTACAAATGACCCAGAAAAAATGAGTGAACTGCTTAACGAAAGTAGAAAACCCAAATGAATTTTTCGACATTGATACAAATCAGCCAAGAACAAGTTCCGGGACGAACCTATTAATAGGCGTTGAGTTCTCGGAAGGAGATGTAATTAAGACTATCATAGATTCGAGAAAATTCGGCACTCGGGCCAGACACATGGAGTGCCACGTTCCTGAAGAAAGTAAAGAGAGTATTGTCAAGCCGCTATACTTACTATGAAGAAAATCACTCAACACAGGACAAAATCCACTTCCATTAGAGGACGCGAACATTGCCCCCTTATTTAAAGGTGGTAACAGAGCAATATCTAAGAATTATTATCGGTCTCACCTCACACCTTATGAAGTGCTTGGAACGTTTAAGTAGAGACAAAACTACTCACTCCTACAAGAAAAGAATTTATACAACCCAAATCACATGGCTTCAGGGCTGGAAGATCATGCCTATCAGGAGAAAAGATTGGAAACATCACGTCGAGGACAAAACATGGCTGTAATACGAGTATATACTGACTTTGCTAAACCCTTCGATAAATGTGACCATGGAATTATAGCACACAAACTTAAGACTATAAGAATTACTGGAAAGCTGGGAAGATGGATATTTAATTTTCTGACTCAAAGAACACAAAGAGTGGTAGTAAATGAAGTTAAATCTGAAGTCTCAGAAGTTATGAGCTCTGTTTCACAACGTACAGTATTGGCTCTCTGGCTGTTCATAATAATGATTGCAGACATTGATGCAGATATTAATGACAGTATCGTATCATGTTTCGCGGATGACACAAAGATATGCAAGGAAATATTGAACGAAGGTGACATAGAAAAATTACAAAATGACATTGAAACATTATTCAACTGGGCAGAAGACAACAATATGAAGTTCAGGGAGGAAAAATTCCAACTTCTAAGTTATGGTAATAACAAGGAGCTACAGAATAAAGGGTACACAACTCTGCAAGCCAAACAGATAACACCAAACCCACAAGTCAGGGATCTTGGAGTAATAATGTCGTTGGATGCAGAATTCAGAGAGCACTATAACATTAAAACTACAACAGCTAGAAAAATAATGGGAATTATCTAGAGGAGCAAACATAATGCAAACATAATGTTTAAATTATGGGAGAGTCTAGTCCAACCGATAATTGTTCAGTACTCATGAGCCCATACAGAAAATGAGACATTACGAACATAGAAGCCATACAAAGGACTTTTACCTCTAAGATAAAGGAAACGAAGGACAAAAACTACCGTTCTCGACTACAATCCCGACACTCTACTCTCTGGAAAGAAGACGCAAGCGGTACACAATAATATACATATGGAAACTACTCGAGGGTTTTGTCCCTAACGTTAGAAATGAAATAGAAACAAACTGTAATGAGAGAAGAGGTAGATTTTGTACCGTCCCTGCTGCGGTGGGACAGGAAGCCATGAAAACGAGGATGGAAAATATCCTCAGAATACGAGACCCAAAACTTTTTAATTTCCTGCCAAAACAACTGAGGAACCTCCAGCACATCGACCTGAATAATTTCAAGAACCAGCTGAACAGGTTCCTGTGCAAAGTCCCTAACCAGCCATGCGTGGCTGGCTACGAGGGTAGGAGAAGATCGAAAAACAATTCCCTCCTTTACCAAATCACACAAATGAGGCGGGATGCTGCAGAGGGGTTGATGACAGGTCGATCCTGAACTGACGTTCAAACCCTCATAAAGTAATGATATATATATATAATCATCACTGCATTCGTAGTTTAAGTGGAAGAATGAAGAGCTAAACATCTTTTTACATAGGTCGCCATTCCGCCCATACAGGGACCCATTTCAGGGTATAAGCAGCAATATTTATTATTAAAAAGAAAATTGGCGATGCAATTGGAGTTTGCAATTTTCCCTATTCGCATATATATATATATATATATATATTAATATATATATATATATATATATATATATATATAAAATGCAAACCCACAAGGAAAAAGAAAAATGATTCCAAGGACTTTCGTGTATTCAGAAGTACACCTCGTCAGGGGTGCAATGGGTATGTCCACAGGGTAAGCGGTAGCTGCAAATATATATATTATATATATATATATATATATATATATATATATATATATATTATATATATATATAATATATATATATTATGCAAGCATCATAACTTTATATTAGTTTCCGATTACTGTCGTAATACTCTGACTGTTTGTAATTTGACTTTAACTGCGTAGGTGGCGCATGCCCAGCTTACCCTGTATATACGCCATGCATATATAATATTATATATATATATATATATTAATATATATATATATATATATATATATATATATGTACGTGTGTGTATGTATGCATGTACGGATGTATGTACTGTATTATATTTAGTGATGTTAAAAAACCGTTTTTTTTATGTCCATGTTGTTTTTTTTTGTTTTTTTTGTCGTTTTATTTGTTTTTTATTGTTTTTTTTGTTTTTTTCGTTTTTTTTAATAATTAATATAGATATTACCAATTTAATTATAAGGTATACTTTTGCAATGATATATATTATAAAAATAAATAAATAAATAATAAAATAGGCCATATGGTACCAGTATAGAATGCCCTTTTCAGCCTATTTACAGAAAAAACTGGCCTCTTTCTTGCACTGAAAGTCTTGTATCTTGAGATCCGTTAAACTTGCGAGAACACTGGCTGGGAGCTGACTGCCCATTGTCCAACCTTTCCAGGACTCTCCCATCCATGCCTCGGATTTTGAATCTCTCACTTAACTATCCTTTAGACCTGCGATGACATATTTTCCCCCCGACACCATCCATATATATATATATATACATACACATACACCCATATACATATATACCAATATATACATAAATACTTATATACACATATTTATATCTATTATATACCCCATACATACGCATACATCCAGAATTCCAGATACATATGCACGCATACTCACATATATACCTACACAAACTCATACACCTCTATTTCGCCCTTTCATTACCTCCGAGATCATTTAGCACATACAGTAATATCCATACAGCCAAAAGAAACTGATTAAGCACAGACAGAGCAGCAAAGCTTGTATTTATATCCCAAAATGCAAAATTCCAAGAAAGTGAAGTAAAAACATGGTGCTACATTGGCTTCGTCAACATCCAAATCTGCAATAAGTACCAGTACCTGTGATATTGAAACTATATGCTCTAATCAATCTAGTGATAATGATTCTTCAATGGAAATAGAATCAGATAATGAAAGTTAAACAGCATTAGGTTAACACAAAGGTTAAAGAAAGATGAATATTTTTATTTTTTTATTTTTCTATTTGGAATATATATATACACACACACTGGTATTCTTGCCAATCACAATTATATATATTGTTTTATACCAGTATTATTTATTTTTTATTATGTATATTATACCAGTACCTGTGATATTGAAACTAGCATATATGCTCTACCCAATCTAGTGATGATTCTTCCATGGAAATGAAGGTTAAAACAACATTAGGTTAACAAAAAGGTTCAAAAAAAGGTGAATATTTTCCTTTTCTATCTGGAATATATATATACTGGTACTCTTGCCAATCACAATTATGTATATTGTTTGAAACGAGGAAGAATGTTTTATGTTCTAGTTAAAAAATATATACATATAAAAAATGAGGGTTTGTTTTTCCTTTCTATTATATACTTTTTGCGTGATTCAATTTTTCTAAAAGATGACTATATAGTATATATACTAGGTATAACCGTATAAGCATGGTAGTATAGTAAATTATAGGTAATACTAATATACTTATTAGATTAAAGGAAGAAAAATATGGAATAAGTTTAAAACAATAAAAAACAAAAAAAACAAAAAAAACAGACTACCTTCGTTTTAAACAAAAAAAACGACAAAAAAAACAAAAAAAACGACACAATAAAAAACGACTCACATCACTAATTATATTATACCATAAATTATCTTTATAAAACCAAAAATGAATAGTTTTCATCGAATAAACATTTCGAAGTATTAAAAAAAAAAAATTATGCTAATTTTAGCATTTAACCTTTCAAAAATAATTTGGTTGGAATGAGTAAAGTTAAAAAAAGAAGAAGAAAAAAAATGCACTTAATTGTTTATATACAGGGTGGCGCAAAAGTCTCGCATCAGAGGAATTTTCAGTGTTGACTCTAATATATTCTTTTTTTTCTTTTAGGTAGGGGATGGCTGCGAAATTAACAATAGTCGAGAAGGTGAGCTTGGTTTTAATATAGGGAATACCAGGTACTACAAATCGATGAATCGGTACAGAAATTAAATTCTGGATCGATTCATTTGTAGTACCTGGTATTCCATGCATAAAAAACCAAACTCATCTATTATTAACTATCTATTATTATTAATTTCGCAGCCATCCCCTACCTAAATAAATAAAAAAATAATATATTATAGTCAGCACCGCAAATCCCTATGATACGCGACTTTTGCGCCACCCTGTATATACCCCTTTTTGCCTTGATATTTTTACTTATATACCCTTTCACGCCTTCCTATATAGCCAATTAACTACTTTTTTTTTCCAACCTTAAATTAACCTTAAACTGGTTAATCTATTAGCGGAGGAAATGTCAGTTGACGCTCCTTAGTTTTTTTAATGAAAGAAAATATATTACAAAATATAACATTTGAATTGAGTAAATCACATTATATAAAAGGAGTTAATTGAAGCAATTTCATTGTTAATTGCTTGTTAATTCCTTTCAAGCAATTACCAGTGAAATTGCTTGAAAGGAATTATCTAGCTGTTTATTTTTAATAAGAGCCAGTAAAGCCTAAAGTTTAAGGGCCAAATTAAATTAATAAATAATCGAGCTTCACAATTATCATGTCATTGTAAATTGTAAAACGAAGGTATTTATCTTATTATTAAAAAGGTTATTCTATTTTATTCTATTCTATTCTATCCTCAACTTCATAATGATGTAATCATTCAGGAAGGCCAGAAATTGGCAGAGCGCTCAGGCCAAGTAATGCGGGTTCATTGCGTAACTCCTGTATTATTATTGTTTAATTATTATTACCAGCGTCATCGGGGTTCGAACCACCCACCCCAGGCTCAACCTCATAAGAATTTACATCAAAATGTATATAATTTTAATTTCGAGTAGACTACCTTTTAGGCAGTGTTGGGTACTAAAGCGTTAATCCGATAACAGTTAATTAACGAAGTTAACTTTTTTTAACGGACTATTAACGGAAGTTAATTTCCATTTATCGTTATCGGACCAGTTAACTTCCGATAACTCGATATTTAGTCTGTTAAAGTCCGTTAACACGTTAACTGCGAGGAGTCATTCACGGAAGATCACCGCTCCGCGAATGAATTCAAACCGCCATAACTTCAGTCTGCCAATTCCGTCCTCTGCCGCAGTGGAACGGCTCTTCTCTCTCGGCAAGGACATCCTGAGGCCCAAGAGGTCAAGACTGGCAGTTGGGCCTAACTTTGAGAAGTTGGTCTTTCTGAAGGGCAACCAGCACATTGTGTCATAGTCTTTAATAAATGTGCCTAAAATTTAATTTTACCTTTCAGTTCCCGCCATAATAATTATCTGGTAAATTAAAATTTAGTTAATGGTTAGTGGTTACAAGGGTTTCAAAACATGTAATCAGTACATTTTTTATTAAAAAAAAAAAAAAAGTTATTAAGCAAAAAAGTTGCAAACTTGATAAAAATACAGTTAAATACCTATTTATTGTTGGATTTTGCATAAATAAACATTTTCTATGGGTTTTAAAGCTTTTTTCCTTGATTTTTTTAAATGTTAGTAAAGAAATAGTTATCGTTAACGGATTATCGTTAACTTCCGTTAATTTTGTAGTAAAATTATCGGATTATCGTTATCGGAGTTAAAAATTGGGGTTAACGGATTATCGTTATCGAAGTTAACTTTTTGGTTAACGGTGCCCACCACTGCTTTTAGGTTAGGTTAGGTTTTAGTGGTGGTGATGGGGGGGGTTACCTCCTTCGTAACGGCTCTGGTCATATGACGAAGGGGACCAACAGTTTATATAGTGAGATCCGAACCACGGGTCTGCTACATCATCTGAACGCAGAGTACAGTTCCAAATCGAACTACGATTCAGACCCATTGCGACATCGTCCATTGCGACATGGCCACGACGTATCCGAGGTTAATTTAGGTTATGTTAAAATTATAAATTTAATTTTTGTTTTTGAGTTTTCTTCGCAAGTTTTTTCAAACGATTCTTGCTTATCGTAATTCATTTGTTATGCTTTGTTTAGAAATGTGGAATATTTGCTGTATATAATTTTAATCGTCACTTCTGCGCATGCGTGACGATCAGTCATTCGTCATACATGTTTCAACGTGTTCACTTTTAATTCTTAATTTTTATTTATTATTATTAAATCTTACTTTATTATAATTATATATATACGTATATATATATATGTATATATATATATATATATTATATATATATATTGGATTAATTTCACACTTAAACACCTGAAATGAATGAATGATGCAAATCCACAAGGAAAAAGAAAAAATATTCCAAGGCCTTTCGTGTATTCAGCAGTACACCCTGACGAGGTGTATTGCTGAATACACGAAAGAGCTTGGAATAATTTTTTCTTTTTCTTTGTGGGTTTGCATTATTTATATATATATATATATTAATATATATATATATGTGTGTGTGTGTGTGTGTGTGTGTGTGTGTGTGTTACACACAG